>LPNX010746041.1:482831-541781 GCA_001517045.1 Pseudotsuga menziesii
CTATATCCTAGGAATTATTTATTCCTAATTCTGGGTTGATCTTGACCACCTTTTGACCATCCAAAATTAGTATACAACACTTTACAGCAGATTCTACTTTATTCTTCTTTTCTTACTTTTCTATGGATAAGGTAAAGCTAATCAAACTAGGAAACTGAGTGCTTTTGTTTCCAACCCATCCTTCATGAATTTTTCTCAATTTTCTAATATTAGAATTTTTTTAGATCTCCTTAACAACTCACTCATTCTTTTTCCAATTCGTGAGGTCCTTGATAGATTTGGGAAGTGCTTTAGCCACATATGGGGGTTTGCTATATTTTGGTAAGTCATACTTTTTGAGCTTTATGAGTTGTATCCATAGAACTCAATTTTACTATGAGGGATGTACTATTTATGTACACTATTATTCATCATTATTAAATGGAAGGATACACACCAATATTCATATCTTTATTCATGTGATTCAGTCTCTTTTCTTCTCTCTATTTTTCCTGTGTATGCTTGTGAGAATTCTTAGTAGAAAGATCTATTTCCTCTGCTTATTCTTAGCATAATTTATCATATAATTGGTCTATTATTTATACATATTTGTGGTTTTGGGGTCGAATAGGTATCCAAGAGAACTCAGGGAATTTATTAGTAATTTTGATGCTCAAACCCCCAATGGTAGATGGCTCCAAATAGCTCCAAATGCTCTCAAATTGTACTAGAAGGTGTGTGAATGGTATTAATACATAAAAATTGTGTTTATAGGTGCATTTAAACCATCAAATAAATTTTAAAACTCACTTTCTCAGTCTGGTCAATGTATGGAGTTTTACGAGGAACTTGTGGTTCAAATCCCCTAGGGGTAGATGATGAAAATGGATTTCCAAATGCAATCATTCCAAATCAAATTTATGAATGGAATCATGTTAAATATAAATTAAATAAACATTATCTCATATGAATCACCATTCAACTTTTAATGTATGCTATAACTCCCTTAAATCATATGCAAAAAGACTAGTTTCAACCTTGGGTGAAATGATAGGCAATCTTCTCCAAATACTATGAAACTCAACAAAATGACTCCAAATGTTTATGTACAGAAAATTAAACTCATATAATACATCAATAAAATTCCAATAATCAATAAACCATTATTATTTTACTTATCCATTCGAATCCATCAACATTACATTGGTTCACAACAAGGTAGTGGGGAAATGACACTATTTCTTCATTATTTAACATTTTTACATGAAATATTTTGGTATTTCGACCTGAGAGTCTTAAGAAATTGAAATACATATAATTTAAATCAGAAAATAAAATAATGGGGCATTATAAGCTCCCCCAAAGATATCAATATCTCACCAAGTGCACCTCAATCCATAGAGAAAGAATATGATGAGAAAACTTGGAATATATGAAAGAAAAAGTTGATATTGAAGTGTACAAAATCTTCCCTGTAGATTGAAACTGTAACTTATGAATCCATTAAATCTCCATGAAATACCTAAATTTCCTTTCCACACACCAACTTGGATGGGAATCTTTCACCCTTGAAATTGGCTAAGGCGAGAAACATGTCATCCACTAGCTCTCTCTCTTCACAAATGAAAATTTATCAAATGATCAAATAATGACTTCGTTCTTTGTTATTTACATTTATAAAGTTTTCAAACTCTCTATGGGCAAATTCCTTCCAATATATGCATTCCAACCCTAGTTGGGAAGATATTCCAAATAATGCCACTTGTACAACAATTCCTAGTCTCCCACTTCCACCAAATCACATGTGGAAGAATCTTAGCTGCCCTAAATCCCTTGAGCGCCCTATTGGAGATATGTTTAGCCTCAACATGTCATTTATGTCAGATTTCATCCTTAAAATATGATTTGTGTCATAGGTGTCATAGCATCTTCATCATTGTTATCATAGAGCTAGGGAATCTAGTCCAAGTGTCTCACTAGCTCCAAAATGCCTCTTCCTCTTCCTCTTCCTCTTCCATGGGAGTTACTCATCCAATCCAATTTGAACTTAATTGATTAATTCCAAGTATTTTTACCTTCAAAATAATCCCAATACCTTTGGGATTATTATGGAATCGAAATGACAAGAGGAGGGTGACATGTGGCATAGAAAATCTAGCTTGTGTGGGTCCCACGTCTTGCATGTGTCTTCATGATCAATTACCACTTTGATTTTCCTTTGTATTTATTTATTTATATAATTTATTAAATATTTATTTCATTCTAATGTTTAAACATCATTTATTTGTTGATGTAATTGTAACTTTGGAATGTATTCACTTGTATTTCTTATGTATTGTACCCCGATGTTTATTCCGGGATGTGTCTGTAAAATATTTGAGTCATGTCCTGCCCCGATGTTCCTATAGGGAGGTTATATAATGTAAACAAGTCATGTCAAGTCATTGTGGGTATCCCTCCTATTGATCAAGGGTTAAAGTCCCTATAGTTCCGAGGCACTAGGGTTATTAGACTTTCTTAGAGAATTCAGCCCTAGTAGGTTATGGTCAAGTCAAGAATTAGTATAAATAGAGAGTGAACCTATATATTTATCACACACTCACTTACACTCAGTTGTAGCATATAGCTAAGGAAGAAGAAGACACTGGGGATAGGAAGAAAGAAGCTACTGCTGTCGGGAGATCATCTTACTGTTTTGGTATCTTACTTTTGGTGTTGATTCTATCTCTGAGGAAGTTGTGGGGTTTTCTCCATTTATGGTTTCCCCAAGGAAAAACACTGTGTTCATTGTATCTTGTGTTTGATTTTTGTGCTTGTTATTCTCTCAGTTAAATATCCTAATATAATGCTAGATGAATGTTAAAAATCTAACATGGTATCAGAGCTAACCTGAGAAGAAGACATTGTGCAACTGCGGAAACTAGGGCTTCCTAATTTTTGGATATCTCTCCACAGATTTTCAGCAAAAGAAGGTTGGGATGACACTCCTCCCTAGGGCGCATCTTTCTATTGAAGCGGAATCCAATTCTGAGCTTTTTCAGTTTTGGACTCGACACTGCTGCCGGAAATTAGGGATTTCCATAGAAGTGGAATTTTTCATTGAGCCCAGGCCTGGATTTGTATCCTCCTCAAAATTAAAGTTTAGAGATAAATATCAAAGCATTTGGTTGGAAAGAAATCCAGAAAATTCAAACCTTAATTTGCTCCTAAACCAGCACTGTAAAAATTCAGCTCCAAATCTAGATACGACATATTGACTTGGTAAGATCTAAATCTTTTGTATTTCCATTTGAGGTTCTCAGGTAAGATGTCTCATCATACCAATATTGATGAAAAGCTTGAGGGAGCTGATAACTTTTGAGCTTGGGAGTATAGGATCTCCCTGGTCCTGGAAGAAAATGAGTTGGACTCCTATATCAATGAGGAGGTTCCAGTTCCAGAGGGAGATGAGGCTAAGGCCTTACACAAGAAGAAGTTGGTTATGGCTAAGAGGATTATTGATGATTCAATCAAGGATCACCTCATACCGCATGTGTCCTCCCTAAAGACACCTAAAGCTATGTTTGATGCCCTAACCAAACTGTTTGAAGGGAAGAACATAAACCGGAATATGACTCTGAGAAACCAACTAAAGAATGTAAAGATCCAGAATGCAGAAACCATCAAGTCTTACTTTATAAGGGTTTCTCAGATCAAGGAATAGCTGGAAGCAGTAGATGAAGAAGTGGAGAATGCAGATATTGTAATGACCACCTTGAATGGACTCCCTAGGTCATGAGACTCCTTTATTCAAGGAATCTATGCCAGAAAGAAGTTATTCAAGTTCAACATCCTATGGGAAGAATGCTCTAAAGAAGAAGCTCAAATAGTAGCTCGAGAAGAAAAGATGGGAAGTGAAGATCAAGCTCTCACGGTACACTCCAAGAAAACTAGAAGAAGTTCTCATCACCCCAGAGGTAAGCACTCTCACAAAGATAACACTAGAAAAGATTTTTCTAGAATCAGATGTTATACATGTGACGAGAAAGGACACTATGCTAGAGAATGTTCTAGAAACAAAAATGTCTCTCACAAGAAGAATGGAAACAAGAGAAGACATTGTGCTCATGCTGCAGAGGATGATGAACCTTCCACAAAGAGAACCAAATATGAAAGTGAAGACTCTTCAAGTGATGAAGAATATGTTTTGATTTCCTCTCTCACGGGAAACATTACACATGGAAGAAATGATTGGCTTATAGACAGTGGGGCTTCCAAACATATGACAGGATTCAAGGAACCCTTTGTGAAGCTATCTGAACATGACTCACCTCACAAGGTGAAAATTGGAGATGACTACTAGTATCCAATAAAAGGTAGTGGGGAATCCTCCTATAAGCTAGACTCTGGAAAGTCTATGACAATGAAGGAAGTATTGTTTGTACCAGGACTAAAGAAGAACCTCCTCTCCATATCTGCATTATATGCAAAAGGCACGAGGATTACATTTATAGATGGCCAAGTTATCATGTGTCCAAAGGGAAAGACTATTAATGATGTAGTAGTAATTGGGGAACAAGAAGGAGGTCTATACAAATTGAAGGGCCATCCAAAACAAGCCTTGGTCCATGACACAGTAGAGACAAATGAACTTTTGCATAGAAGGCTTGCACATGTGCATTACAGAGCACTACCACTTGCAAGAAAAGTTGTTGAAGGTCTTCCAGAAATTCAAGCAAAACATGATGGGGTCTGCAAAGGATGTACGAAAGGAAAGAACACAAAGAAGACATTTCCAGGTAGAGATAGCAAGGAAAAATGAATCTTGGAAATCATCCACTTCGATGTATGTGGTCCAAGGTCATCAAGTTCATTAAGCAGGTATGCATACTATGTTTCATTTATTGATGACTTTTCTAGGAAGACATGGATATACTTCATGAAGAACAAAGATGAAGTTTTCAGCAAGTTCAAGGAATTCAAAGCCTTGATTGAGAACCACACTGAAAAGAGGATCAAGACCTTTCAATCAAATAATGGCAAATAATTCACATCAAATGAATTCAAAGAGTTATGCAAAGACTTAGGGATTAAGAGGGAGTTATCTACTCCATATAATCCACAAGATAATGGGGTTGTGGAAAAGAAGAATAGAACTATCATGGAAGTTGCAAAAGAAATGCTTCATGATCAAGATATTCCCATGCATCTATGGGAAGAATCTGCTAGAATAGCGATGTATGTACACAGCTGTACTCGACACAGAGTACTCAAGAACAAGACACTTGAAGAAGTATTTTCCAGAAAGAAACTAGAATTCATCCATTTCAGAATATTCGGCTGTCCAGTATACATACACATTCCGAAAGAAAAGAGGACAAAGTTATATCCTTTAGGAAAGAAGGGTATATTTGTGGGATACTCTGAAAGCTCGAAGGCTTATAGAAAATACTTCCTAGGAATCAATAAGATAGACATCAGCAGGGATGTAACATTTGACAAATACTCAGCTTACAAAAAATCTAGAAAGAAACCAACTAAAGTTTTTGAAGAATCGGAAGCACCCAGAATTCATGACACAACCATGAACGAAGAAACTCAAGAAGAAGATCGAGAATTTGAAGAACCTCAAGAACCTGTAGATCCACCTGAGTAGAAGAATCCTCATAAGAGGAAACCTGCTTGGGTATGAGAAGCTATCTAAGGTGCGGAAAAATATGGGGCTCCAGAAGAGAATTACAAAGAAATAAAGAGGACCAGGTCCTGCTCCAGATATGTAGCATTATTATGTGATTTCATCGATAAAGAACCTTCCAATTATGAAGAAGCGACGGAAAGGAAAGAATGGAAGGATGATATGATCGAAGAGTACCAATCGATCATGAAGAATGATGTTTGGGATGTTGTCCTAAGACCAGAAGGGAAGTCAGTTGTAACTTCCAAATGGATCTACAAGATCAAGCATGTTGCAGATGGTAGCATAGAAAAATATATGGCAAGATTTGTTGCTCATGGCTTCTCCCAAAAAGAAGGAATAGATTATGAAGAAAATTTTGCACCTATAGCTAGATACACTTCCATCATCTCAGTACTTGCTCTGGCTGCAGTGATGAAATGGAAGATACACCAGATGGATGTCAAGACTGCTTTCTTGAATGGTGTAGTGGAAGAGGAAGTGTATGTGGAGCAGCCACTCGGTTTTGAGACACATGACAGGGTGTCTCATGTGTGTAGATGGAAGAAAGCACTGTACAGTTTGAAACATGCACCGAAGACATGGTATGACAAAATTGACAACCTTCTATCCAGTTTGGGCTTTACCAAGAGTAAAGCAGATTCCAACCTTTACTACAAGGTTGAACATGGAAACCCAGTGATGCTCCTATTGTATGTAGATGATCTATTTGTAATAGGTATGGATGGCTTGATTGCTAATGCGAAGAGGAAACTTGTTGCCGAGTTCAAAATGAAGGACTTGGGTATGATGCATTATTTTCTAGGCATGGAGGTGTGGCAGAATGCAGATGGAATTTCCCTGGGACAAGGGAAATATACAGTAGAGATCCTCAAGAGATTCAGGATGATGGACTGCAAGGCCATGACCACACCTATGGCATCGAACCTAAAGCTATTGAGTGCTGCTTCATTAGAAGCGATTGATGCTACGATGTATCGTCAGATGATTGGGTCCTTGATGTACATGATGAACATGAGACCAAATATTTGCTTTACTGTGAAGACCTTGAGCCATTTCTTGACAGATCCGAGACATGTTCACTTGATTGCTGCAAAGCATATTCTGAGGTACATGAGGGGTACAATTGATTATGGGCTCAAGTATGAGGCAAGTCAGAAGATTAACCTAGAGGGTTATGTTGATTCAGATTGGGCAGGTAGTGCCATCGATAGGAAGAGCACTTCAGGGTGTTCCTTAAGTATGGGATCATGTATGATCTCTTGGTTTAGCAGGAAGCAATCCTGTGTGGCATTGAGTACAGCTGAAGTAGAGTATGTCGGATCTTGTTCAGCTAGTTGTGAGGCAGTATGGCTAAGGAAGCTACCATTTGACTTATTTGATCTCCAGTTGGATGCTACTTGTATATATTGTGACAACCAGAGTTGTGTGAAGTTGTTGGAGAACCCGGTGTTCCATGACAAGTCAAAACATATCAAGATCAAGTATCACTATATTAGGGATATGGTGGAGAGAGGAGAAATGAAGCTCCAGTATGTTGGAATGGACGAATAGATAGCTGATGTGTTGACAAAGACATTAGCCAGAGTGAAATTTGAGTACTTCAGGGAGAAGCTTGGTGTTCTCCAGATCGAGGTTCCTTCCAAGGGGAATTGATGAGTTTGTGAGCCATTTTGACATGGTGAGAGGATTGATTCCTTCCATGGTCAGATGTAAGGGCTGAGCCATTCTATCATGGTGAAAGGATTGGTTCCTTCCATGTCAGATATGAGTGCTGATCCATTCTGATATGACTATACAATTGGTTCCTACATGATCGGATATAAGGGCTATTTCCATTCTCTGAATGGAGATGCCTGGTTAGTTACCGAGAATAATTGGTCTAGGACTGAGGGCCATTCTGATATGACTATGAGATGTAGTCTTACATGATCAGATGTGAGTGCGTGGCCATTCTGATGTGATTGAGGGATGTGTTCCCACTTGATCAGATATAAGGGCTGTTGCTATTCTTTGAATGGAGGTACCTGGTTAGTTACCAGAAAATATCAGTCTGGGACTGAGGGCCATTCTGATATGACTATGGGATGTGTTCTCACATGATCATATATGAGTGCATGGACATTCTGATGTGATTGAGGGATGTGTTCCCACTTGATCAGTTATAAGGGTTTTTTCCATTCCCTGGGAGAATGGAGGCACCTGGTCAGTTACCAGGAACCCTCAGTCTGGGACTGATTGACCTTCTGACATGGTGAGAGGATTAAGTTCCTTCCATGGTTAGATGTAAGTTTTGTTCCTTTTCATAGATGGTAGTAGGCGTGTCCTACCATGATGGTGATTCTAAGTGCTGTGCCTTTCCAGAGATGGTAGTAGGTGTGTCCTACCATGCTAGTGGATGTAAGTGTTGAGCCTTTCCATAGATGATAGTAGGTGTGTCCTATCATGCTGGTGGATGTGAGTGTTGTGCCTTTTCACAGATGACAGTAGGGGTGTCCTATCATGCTAGTGAATGTAAGTGTTGGGCCTTTTTGATAGGGTTGTGGGATGTGTTCCTGCATGGTCAGATGTGAGTGCTGGGCATGCCTTTCTGACATGGTGTTGGATGTGTTCCTCTCATGGTCAGATGTAAGTGGTGGGCAGGCCATTCTGACTCAGGGTTAGATATAAGTGCTAAAGAAGACGTACATGGTGGCTAGGCCTACAACCAGCATGAAAAAGGGCTAGTTCTGTAGAACTTTCTGTGATGAGAAGAATCATGAGATAGCACCCGTGATGATCCATTGATGATGAGCCAGCAATGATGATCCAGATCGAGTGATGATGTTCCAGTGATGATCTAGATCCAAATATGAAGATGACTTGAAGATAAAGATAACTTGAATATGAAGATGGCTTGAAGATGACGAGGACTCTAGGATGATCTAGATAATACATAGAAGAAGACTTGTGCTGATAAATTGTGTCGAGAGAACACCTTCCTAGTTAAGAGGGAGTGTTGATGTAATTGTAACTTCGAAATGTATTCACTTGTATTTATTATGTATTGCACCCCGATGTTTATTTTGAGATGTGTCTATAATGTATTTGAGTCATGTCATGCCCCGATGTTCCTATCAAGAGGTTATATAATGTAAACAACTCATGTCAAGTCATTGTGGGTAACCCTCCTATTTATCAAGGGTTAAAATCCCTGCAGTTCTGGGGCACTAGGGTTATTATACTCTCTTAGAGAAGTCGGCCCTAGTAGGTTACTGTCAAGTTGAGAATTAGTATAAATAGAGAGTGAACCTCTTTATTTATCACACACTCACTCACACTCAGTTGTAGCGCATAGATGAGGAAGAAGAAGACACTCGGGCTAGGAAGAAATAGGCTACTGCTATTGAGAGATCATCTTACTATTTTGGGGTCTTACTTTTGGCTTTGACTCTATCTCTAAGGAAGTTGCGGGATTTTCTCCATTTATGGTTTCCCCAAGGAAAAACATTGTGTTCATTGTCTCTTGTGTTTGATTGTTGTGCTTATTATTCTCTTAGTTAAAGATCCTAATATAATTCTAGCTTAATGTTCAAAATCTAACATTATTGTCCCACTTATTCCAAATCCCAAAGATTCCACCCCCAACCTAAGAGACTAGTAATTTTCTTCCTTGGAAATTATTTGACCCTTGGCATCAATTTGACAAACTCTCATGAATATGGAAAATGTGATTAGGCAATTGTGACCCAATGAAACATTTGGGACATGAAAATATTTTTATTAATAAAAATAGAGACAGGACAGTGACAAACTTTGTTGGCACCTCGTCGAAACGGTGAAATCGAGCCCTGCACCTGGGCCTCCACCACTTCAATCCTCCATCTCAATGGCATGATTAAAAAGCAAAGGAAATATTTGGAAGAGAAGAAATGTGTTCTCTAAAGAAACAAAGGGATGTAGACTCAAGCATAAACAAGTGAGGCAACAATGAACTATAGTTTCCTTGGTCTCCAAAATTCTCCTGCTTCAATGCGTCCAAGAGGCTCAATATATAGCCCTCCAATAGGAAATGGAGGGTCACGTCGGAGCGTATTTAGGAATATGGAAGGCCAAGAGTCAAGTTATTTGGGACTCTACGAGGAAAACTCCAATTTTTTTGTTTTTATGCACATTTCATGATGTAAGTGGGTATTGGCTCAAACGCCACGTGTGCACATGGGTATTGGTTTAAAAGTCGAGCATACACATAAACAGGTGTTTTTAGGGACTTCCTTGGGAAATCAAAGTAAAATTTGAGAAAGGGTGGTCCAAAGAGTCTGCAAAGGGACATGGAAGGCCATAAAGGTGTGACTAACCAAGTGTGGTGAAATCAGCCATAACAAAGGTGATAATATACCTAGCTCCTGTGTGCTTTCCTGCTTGAATAATAATTCCCACAAAGTCAACCACCCAAAAATTCCTGTAACGTGATTTGTGAAACTAATGGAATTTCATCTCTTATGGATCGCTTCCCCGTTCTTTAGCAGAAATCACAACTATGACAATAATCTTGAGCATCAGCATGCATGGTAGGCCACCATAACCCTTCCTGTAATATCTTGTGCATCGTTTCCTTTCCCGCATAGTGTCTTCCTGCGATGCTATCATTTCCTTAAGTAAAAATAATAGGGCACTCATGTTCAAAAAAATAGTGTCGAAGTATCTCATCTAGGCCCAATTTATACAAGTGGCCAGCAATTAATTGGAAATATGGAGCTCGTGTTACTAACTATTTATTCTGTGATGTCATGAACTCAGCCAATGAAAAAACAGTAGTTAGGAACTGTATGATATCTTCATATTGATTATCAAAGGCGGTTATCGCAAACAGTTGTGCATCTGATATATTATCCTCCAGACTAGTGGGTTCTTCTCCACTCTTTATTCTCAACATGTGGTTTGGTCCCAAGTTTAATCAGCCTGATTTAACAATTATCTCAAAGTCAAAGTTCTAGAAGAGGAGAAGCCACCGGAAAATACCCCCCCCCCCAACACTGGCTTGTTGACCAAATATTTCATTGCAGAATGATTAGTGTACATTTTAAAATGTCCTCCCAGTAAATGTCTTAATTTTTGCAATGCATAAACCATCACACGTCCTTCTCTCTCTGTTGTAGTGTAATTCTTTTATGTGGTTGATAATTTCCTACTAGCAAAAGCGATGAGGTGATCAATATGTCCTTCTCCTGGTTGTGTCATACCACACTGAGCGCAATAGGGGATGCATCGACATGAACATGGAATTATTTTTTCTAGTCTGGAAATATAAGTATGGTTACAACAACCATCTTGCTTTTCAAGCTATCCAAACTCTCTTGGAATTCATCTATCCACTGAAACTTGGTATCTTTTTTCGACAATTTCTCAATGGGGGAAGTTACTTGTGCATATCCTTTGTTGAACTTCCTGTAATATCCCATATGTCCTAGTGTTTCTCTTAATTTTTTAACTTTGGTAGGTGGTGGTAAATCCAAGATGATGGTGATTTTAGTTGGATCAGCCAAAATCCCATCGTGATAACAGATCCCAAAAATGCGCACAAAAAATGCATTTACTCAAATTGAGGGAAATTTGGTACTGATGACATCGTTCCAACATCATTCTAAGACATTTTATGTGATATTTTATAACACCAAAAATTGTCCAGTCATCGAAGTAGACTTCAAGAAATTTGTGTATATATTCTTTAAATGCATCAACTATAATTCTAGAAAATATTGCAGGCACATTCTTGAGTCCAAATGGCATTACCGTGTACTTGTAGCATCCCCACTCCATTGCAAAGGTAGTATTGTATCAAAATTCTTTTGCAATTATGACCTGATGGTATCCCGAGAAGCCATCTATAAATGAGTACATTTATTGTCCTCCAACATTCTACAATACCTCATCTATAAATGGATTCAAGTATAAATGGATTCGAGAATGGATCATGTAAACAGGAATTGTTTAATTTTCTTAGATCAACACAAATTATGACTTCCCCTGAAGTATTCTTGTTGTGTACTATGATTAGGATGATCCATTTTGATTTCTCAAGTGGTTCTATTACACCTTCTTCTAGAATTCAGTCAACTTCCACTTTAACTTTCTCCTTGTAATGTGGCTTCAGTTTGTACGATCGTTGTTTGATTAGTTTTTCATCAACCCTCAAAGGTATCTTCATTTCACCAAGGTCTCCAACTATGCCTTTTATTTTAGAAAAAATTGTATGGAATGGATCCTAAAATTCATGTAATAAGTCAATGATATCTCCCATAGTCTCTTCATCTTAGTAATCTCCAATATTAGCAAACTTTGGGTTTTATTCTGAGACAATATTTACTTTCTTAATATTCAGTGGCTTTAGAAACTGGAAAGTGGTTATAGCATCTCCCTCTACTATATGTATACCTTCTGACTCATGGATATTTATCTCAAGTGGGTCATCATCATATGGTTCTCTTGCGATATTATAACACTCCATCTAGTTGTGTATGGTCATACTGCGTTGATGGAATTTCATATCTACAATAGGTATCTCTTCAAAGATATTCTCCTTTATTACCTATATTGCGGCATACACTGTTGGATGTTCACTTGTGGAGTAAAAATTCTAGGTAAAGCTTACAGTTAAGCTATCTCATTCAATTGTTCCTTGTCGCAGCTCTTCTGAGGTGTACCAAATTCATGGCACCATTTCTGGAGTGTGGATGAATCGATGAACCCATTCCCGTTGCGAGTGTTCTTGCCAAATTCTATGAAAAATATCAATGTGTTTACCAGGATCTGTCAGTCCTTTATATTTCATATCAGGGTAGTTGATCTCTTTTCCAAATCTGATCTCCATCAATCTTTTACATTATGGCCATTCAGAGATAGATTGCTTGTGCGTACCCCACCATCTAGCGGGTGTAGCTTTCAGTACATAGTCCAAAGTGAAAAATCATTGTGATTATGTCTCTTTATATTCAAATTATTCCTAGAAATATGCAAGGATAGGTAATCCTTCATATGTAGGAAGTGTGCTTCATTCGAATCCTACCATTTGAACAACTCTTGTGACTATCACACATTTGCACATGGATACTTCATAGAGCTTGTTCTGCCAATTTTCCAGAGCATCGCTTGAGTCAAACCTGCATGAGCTTACACTTTGCCAACTCAAGTTTCCATCCACTATTGGGTTAATATAGTATTGCTTTGAAGACATGATGTTGTACTGTTGGTCCAGATAATTGTCTTTCCCTTCACTATGCACACGCTCGACATATCATTGTCCTTCAAGCAGATCAATTGGCACAAGCACTCCTATGTCAGAATATTCAAAATACAAGATCATTTTCTTAAACTTTATAATAGTTTGGTTTTCTATTTCCAAATCGATTTCGAGAAGGGTAGGATGTGGGTTTGTGTCATCGAAAATGTAAATAACTTTGAATTCGGAATATGTTCTTAAGCCTCCAACTTCCATGGGTACTTGGGTCTGTCTACCGATTGGTAGAACCTTTGACTGGTTTGCAAGCCTTAGTTGAATAGGAGACCAGTCCAATTGTAGTTTATTCATGCTCTCCCATGTTTTTCTTGTCAATATATTGACATCTAATCCAAAATATAATATGATATATTCCATATCATATTCTCCTATCTGTGCAGTCATTCGCAGCTCTCATCCTGTCTTCACTTTTCTCCTGACATGACTATCTCTTTTCTTAGGTCGCAGGTCTTCTATGCTTTCTTCTATGAGTGCTATCAATTCCGTGACATCATCTTTATCATGGATTAGCGCTAAACAACTTTTGAAAAAGTATTTGAGCTTACTAACCTTTTTCATTGTCGGCTTCCTGATTAGTTGTTCAAATCATTTGGATATAGCTCTAACTTTTATGTATGTCGATGGTTGATTGGCATCAAAATACTCTTGTCATGCCTCCAAGAAGACTTATTTCTCCTGGTGGACATTCAACAGAGCTTTATTTTGCATTGTAAGTCTCGCCTGCGGTTGTCCTTGTTGTGTATTTTGGTCTTCTCCTGTCGCAGCACCTCCTCTTATGACTACAACAATGTTAGGTTGTCTTGGTTCTGCAAAACTCATCTGAATATTTGGATTGGGGTTCGGATTTGGATTCTTCATCGGTTGAGGTTAATGATAGTCCTAGCCTATCATTTCATAATAATTTGTGGAAACTATTCGACAGTTTGATCAAATACTTTACAATTCTAATATTTTTTGCAGGACTTTGAAAATATCAGGAAAAGTGTCCTAGATACCCACAATTATAACATACGACTTGGATCTTCCTCAACCAAATCCTCCTCTTGGTTGTTGTCCTCCACCTCTAAAATTCCCATCCCCCCTTTGCAAAGGGTATTGTTGTTCAATGAGGATACTAATTCTGCTGGTATTGCAGTTGAGGATATTGTTGTTGTTTTTGGTACTATGTAGGTTGTTGCTGAGGCTGCACTCGTTCATCTTGCATATTCTCATCATTTTTCATTAAGTAGGTATCCATCATTTTTTCTTGCAGTATCTAAAGTGCTATGCAGTCTTTCTCCTCATGATCTACTAATATACAAAATTTATAATAAATACTAGCGAGGGCACTTACAATCTTGTATAAGTACAAGAATTCCTCGAACTTGTGACCTCTAGTCTGACATATTCTACACCAAGGCATTCCTTGGGTGTTTAAAGGGTTTGGAGCACCTCCGGAAACATAATTCATCAGTGCCGGGAAATTATGTTTATGGTGTCCATTTGATCTGCACCTAGTACACCTAATTTATTCTTGAACTTCCTTTCCTCCTTTAATGTCCTATAGTTTCACCATAATATTTCCAGCTGCGATTGAATTTGCATCATTCCTGAGCCATTGTCTCCAACCAATGAGGCTTATAAATTCATTTCTACTTCAAGACTTTTTGTTTGCGACACGAGTTTCTATTGCATCAACGAGGATCGGATATGTGGTAGCAAGGAAACAATAAACCATTCCTTTTGTTGCGCATCCAACATTTGGAGACTCAATTTGGCCATCAATGTCTTAAATCTTTGGTTAAAGTCCCAAACAAAATCTATAGGTAGCTACTTAATCTCCTTAATCGTAATGATGTGTTGTGATTCAGACTTCAGTTTTTTGAATTCATCTATCAACCTGAGTCGAATCGCATTGAGTGTCTTCGGGACAACTCCTATTGGTACTATGGAAAATTTCATATACGAGTCTAGTGCACAACCTCACATCATCGTAATCATCTGTGCTTTCTTGATATTTACATCTTGAATTTGTCGTACAGTCTAGACATCGTCACATAGAAACCAATGTTGTTCCGGGTCTTTAAACCCATTTCCATTGAATATTTGGAGCTTAATGTCAGCTCCATATATTGTATTGACTGCTGGTACAGTTGGAACAAAATGTGGACTAGTCAAACTTCCTTGTCTTCTATGTACAGCTTTATTACTACCATTAGAGGAAATTTCAATTTAAAATAGGCCTTCAAAAAATAATACAAATTCCATGTCATCATGTATTAGCCAATCAAAATGATTTAAAATTCAAATAGGGAGCACCTCTTAAACAATTTTTTAATATAAATTTGGGGATAGGTATCATAAAAAAACTACTTTTCTTGTTCATATTTTCGGCATATCTCCATGTGTGTTTACTCAAATTTTGAATGGGAGAGCTTGTTGGATGCATAATTGAATTATGCATCCCAAGAGTACCCACATGCCATACTTTTGATGGGCCCCGCTACCCCAAAAATAAGAAATACCTGAAAAAATGTGATGATGACATCATCATCATGTTTTTTCAAGTATTTCTTGTTTTTGGGGTAGCGGGGCCTGTCAAAAGTATGCCGTGTTGGTACTCATTGGATGTAGAATTCAATTCCGCATCCAATGAGCCCTCTTGATTGAAATTTGAGTAAAAACACAGGTAGATATATAAAAAATACGAACAAAAAAAGTAGTTTTTTCTTTTCTTCCTCCAAAATTAATAAATATTATTTTATTAATTTTCCTTAGGAGGCCCATTTTGAGTTTAAATTCCCTCTAATGTCATATTTACAGAAATACTTGGAGATGTGTCTCTTGATGTTACCTCTGGTACTATAGGTGAGTTGTATGCATGTTGTTGTTGTGGAGATTCAGTCGACTCTTCTAAATCCTCATATCCTTCTGATATCAGCTGATATTATTCCTCTTCATCACAATATCCCTTGTCTAATTATGACACAAACTCATAGCCTTCTTCTTCTTGATCTGTGTTGCAACCCCCTCATTCTAACATATTTTTTCTTCTTTTACCAGATCTAAATCTTCTTTCGATTCTTAAAAAGTATTGTTCTAGTTTAGTTCCACTATATCCCAAGAACATCTCACTCTAGGGTTCTACTGAGACATGGCCACCCTTTTCTATTCAGTTTAGCATTTGCATAATTCGTTTTTCACATAAAAGCGTCTATATCCACATCTTTAAAGATAACAAGTCTATCTTGCGTGGTCCTTGGAAAATTTTCACTTTGCCTCATTGTATAAGATTATTGTGTCAACAAAAAACTCAGTAATATATACTTCTAGGATATTGTCTACCCAAAAATCCACAACCCTTAATATAGGGTTGTTTACTCTTTTCAACCGCTCAATTAAGAACATACTCCACTCTTTCGATTCTCCTCCTTAGAAGTCCCTTTGATGGGTTTCTAACTTACACAACCACTCATGCAACACGATGAGAAAATTGGAAAAGAAAATCTCATGAATGTGTTAATAAATATATTGTCCCAACCACTCTGTTGGGTTCCACCAGGATCCTTCACTTTATTTTCATGCAAACTCTAGCTCTTTTAGGTCCACCCAATCCTGAATTTTCAGTTTCGCAGGATGCCTAAACATATCCCTCACCACAACACTTCAGGTCCCCCCAATGAAACCATTTGTTATATTTTTCTATCCCTCTCCCTCAATGGGCCCAGGTTCAATCCCTTATTGGTCAACACAACAAAGCCCAAGTATATACCCGATGGAGAGGATCTCAGCTGGAAGCACCTACGATACATATGTCGTCTCACCCAAGATATCTCTATTTTATGGGTAACTGCCAGAACCACATTTATGCAGTTTGTGCTGGAGGGTGTTTTAGTACCTTGGCTCTGCGCCAAGGTTTCCAGTGAAGACCGGGAAGGTGGGTTACTAGTTTTCACTGTACTTCAACCCCTAGTTATGATTCAATCCTTTCTTATATAGTTACGTAAACAAACAACGAATATTCATCATATGCATATTCCTTAATATAATGCGGAAGTCATACATTTATCCAGTTGTAACATAATAATTAACCAATCATTCAACACAGAATTCATAGATATATCTAGGTTACTTCAATCATTCACACATATACACAAAATGTAACGTGGAAACCCATTGAGGAAAAAATCATAATGTTCTCTTCATCTTGCATGAGGAAATACATGCACCTTTTGTCTACACACAAAGCTGTAGACTCTATTCAAGATCTTCTCTTCTCTCTTTACAGACTTTTCCTCCCTCTCATGCTCTACGATCTTATCTCTTCTTCTTCCTATTCTACTCCTACTAGCAATTCGTACACAACTTGAATCAACTCAACCTTCTCTACTTGTCTGTGCACACAGCTGCAGAACCTCTAATCTAATTCACTCAACAATAAAGAGTTATTAACAAAAACCTAGTTACTTCCAACTCAATCCAGCAAAACAGCTATCAGACTGGCTATCTCTATAACCCAACTACATCTTGGGTTCCTTATTTTATAGTATTATAATAGAATCAATACAAATCCCATACATTTTTGTTACAGACTTAATATCAACTTGATATAGACTCTAATTGACTCATTACAGACTCCCTTTCAGTCGCTTTCTTGTTCGAATTACCCATCCAACAGGTTATCTTTCCTATTCTAGTAACACAGAAAGAAAGGTACTATCGGTTTAACTTACAAAGATGCCTTCACATGTGTAGCTTCCACTGGCTCTAGTTGAGCTCGTACCTACGATCGTTAAGGACTTCTTCTTTCTCAGTGTTATTCCTTACTATCACTTTCCATTCGTTACATTGTCTGCATGCATGCTTCTGTCGATATTCTACCATGTCATCTCGTATCTTGTTGTCCTTCAGTCATGGCTTACTTATCTAGCACGACTTCCTCATCCCATTCCTTCTCTTTGTCTTCTTCTTCTCTTTCCTTCTTATGTCACAACATCCTTCCCTTTCCCTTAATGTTTCTTCCTCTGGCATAGTTCCTTCCTCTTCTCCTTTACATTCTTCGTCCATACTTAGGCAGAATTCTACATGAATTCTACCATACTGTCCCAAGGCCCAACATATATTATCTAAATATCCTTCTTGTCCTTCATTTTTCACTTAGTTGACATACTTCTATCCTTTAAGAGGATCAACTGGGGCCACCACCTGTAGCTTTGTATATTCAAATCAGAATATTATGTTTTTGAAATTGATAATTGTTTAATTGTCAATTTTCCAATCGATCCCCAAAATTGTAGGATACAAATTCATATCATCGACAGTGTCTACGACTTCAAAATCAGAATAGGTTCAAAGTTCCTACATGTCAACAGGAATATATATCGATCGACCAATAGGAAAGACCTTTGTCTGATTGGATAAATACAATTGAACATGAAACCATATCAGTGTTGTTCTCCCATGATTTTCCAAGTTTTCATTATAATAATATTAACATCTGACCCTAAGTCCAGTATAATAAAATCCATACCACAATCACCTATTTGGGCATTCATTCTTAAGTCGCGGCTAGTTTTAGGTATTTTACCAATGTGATTAAAATTTGCTTCTGGTTGCACACTTGGTTGAAGTTATTAGACTAAATTTGATAGTTCTTCCACAACATCAATACAACATACTTATCTTCTTTAAGTGCTAAACAAATTTTAAATAAATTCTTCAACTTTCTTACCTTCTCTGTGATATTTCTTTGGAATAACTGTTCAAATATTTTAGGCATTCCAAAGATTGGTCCACCATCCAATACTGGTACAACAACATATGCCAACTCCTTATTTATGTCGACAAACTCATCTTGTGCATCAAAGAGAACTCCATTTTCATTCTAGACATCAAACGACACTTTCTTTTGTGCCACCGATTGAACTCTCAAAATTATGCATGGTTCTTCTTGATCTTCTCCAGTCACAACACCTCCTCTTGTTACGACAAAAATATTAGGATCTCAAGGTTCAACATAAATATTATGAATATTTTTATTTTCATTATAAGGTTGTTTCTGGTTTCCTTGGTTTCTAACCTGCCATTTAGCAATCAACTATAGACACACCTCAATAATGTGGTAGAATTCTTTGTAATATGAACACATCATTGTGGGATTAGTATAGTCTCTGGAAAAATATCCTGACTGTCCATAATTATAAAAAATAAATTGGCCTCTTCCATGACCAAATGCTCCTCCTCATCCTCGATCCCTAAAAGGACAACCCCCCCCTTGGTTGAGAGTATTGTTCCTAATCTCACTCAGCTCATATACGTTCATCATTTTTCATCAGGTATGTGCCATCTATCTTTTCCTGTAGCAAATGGTATGCTCTACAATATTTCTCATCATGACCCACATATCGACATAGTTTACAATATAAGCTAGTATGTGCACTTACTATATTCTGTAGATATAAGCATTCCTTTGACCAATGACTACTTATTTGGTAAATTCTACATGAAGGAATTCCTTATGAATTTATTGGGTTCGGCACTCTTGATACAAGATAATTCTAGAAATATGGACATGAATATTTATGGAGGCCTTTAGTTCTACATATTGTACACCAGACATATTCTTGAATTTATTTCCCTTTCTTGATATCTTGTAATTGCAGCGTTATATTGGTGAGATTCACTATATTTGCATCTTTATCGCTCAATTTTCTCTAACTGGTGAAGATTCCAACTTCATGGCAAGCTCAAGAGATTCACTCTGGGATACAATCTTCTATTCCATCAAGGGAACACGGATATGCGGTAGCATCTCTTCAATAAACCATTATTTATGTTGAACATTCGACATCTGGAAACTCACCTTATCCATCAAATTCTTAAATATTTGATCAAAGTCCCAAATTGACTTAGTCGAAAATTTCTTATTTTCTTTTAATTTTGTGGTACATTGCGACTCAGACTTCGATTTCTTAAATTATTTGATCAGTACAATCTGAATCTGATCCAATGATTTTTTAAGAACACCTAAGAGAACCACATAAAATTTCATATACTTGTCAAGAGTACGACCCCTAAAGGTCATGATCATCTGATATATTTTTATAGCCTCATCTTGGACCTGACATACTATCCAAACAACTCCATAGAGGAACCAATGTTTCTCAAGGTCTTCCAACCCATTCCCATTGAATAAAGGTAATTTTATGTCACTACCCAACATTTTGTTTACTAGGGATATTGTTGAATTTGAATTAAATGTCCCACCAGTAGGAAATCCTTAACGGTTATCTTGACTATTACTCTTACTATGTTTTACAAAACTACAATTCAATACACTTGTAGGTCTTACCTCAGTTCATGG
This sequence comes from Pseudotsuga menziesii, assembly GCA_001517045.1. Classification (NCBI taxonomy): domain Eukaryota; kingdom Viridiplantae; phylum Streptophyta; class Pinopsida; order Pinales; family Pinaceae; genus Pseudotsuga; species Pseudotsuga menziesii. Next base: position 503,103 of record LPNX010746041.1, read on the forward strand.
AGATGTATGTAGGGTGGTGGGTATTCCGTAGTCATGGCATGGATATGGTCTTTCTTCTTCTTCTTCTTCAGAGATAAGCTGATATTATTCCTCCTTTTTGCAATATTTTCCATCGAGTTCTGGTGCTAACTTATGTTACTTTCCTTCGGTCGCATTCCAAATCCTTCTTCTTGTCGTAATCCTTCTTCTTTTTGCTGAACAAAAAATTATTCCACTCCTTAGGATACCACCCTCTTTCTAATTCTAAATATTGATAGAGAACATCTTGGCTCATTCTGATCCATATTGTTCAAGTATTTATTATGACATCACCCAGGCCCTCTGGGCACAAATATTTACTCATCGGACTCCATACTCAGGATCCCTTTCTCACATACTAGCATCTTTATCCATATCTTTAAAGATTTCAAGTAATGATCTCGAGGTTCTTGGAAGAAATCTCTTTTTGGATCACTGTATGATCTTATCGTATCAACTGCAATCGAAGTAATATATCCCTCTAATATGTTATCAAGACAACAGTTAACAACACTAGATATAGGATTACTGACTCTCTCCAACCGTTGGATTAGTAGAGGAGTCCACCCTATGGGCTCTCTACCTTAAAATTGTTTCCTTTGAGTCTCTAGCTTCAAAAAAATTTCATGCAATGAATGGGGAATTCACTAAAGAAAATGATCCAGATCTTGGGGGCTGAGACCCGAAAGGCTTGGATGCTGAGAGAGGAGGAGATTAAAGCTACAAAATTGTTAACATTTGATGCATAGAGTAACATACATTGAGTAAATAGCCCACATGGAGGGGTGAGGCTCAAAGAGAGTTCTTTGAGCCTCACCTCTCACACCATACCAAGAAAGACACTCAAAATCAGTAACCCAATAATGAAATAAAATAAGAGAAGTGGAGGATGTAAAAAATATTTGAATGCTTTATTGAGAAGGCGTAGAGCCTTTTTATAACATTATTACAATGTTCCTTGGGGCAATACCATGGGTCAAAAACATGGGTTGTGAAATACCATGGATGGGAAATGTGCAATGTGCCTTGAAGCCATACCATGGAACAAAACCATGGATTATCAATTACCATGGATGAGAGAGGGTGGCCTCTCTGTTTAATTCTTTTATGATGATTGAGAGTGTGTGTCCTCTCATTAAATGAATTTATGAATCACACATCAGAATTTAGACAATATTCCCCTTGAAATTTGGATCATAAAATGTCATGAATATCTAAGAAAATATATCTTTCTAACCATTTTTTTAGATTCAGTCACAATCCTTTACTTTATTCTTGTGCAAACTCTCTTTCTTTGTAATCCACCCAATATTTAATCTCTAGTTTCTTCAAGTACAAATACATGTCCCTTAATAATGGTCCACGTCCCAGCAACATAACTATGTTTGGCATTGCTTCCACTGACCCAGGTTCATATTCCTTGTCCTTCCAATAAATCCCAACATATCGACTCGACTGAGTGTAACTCTGTTGTCAACACCTGTGAGGAAAGTAAGGTCTCACCTGACATATCTATGGGGAATGTGAGAACTGGGTTTCTACATTTATGGAAGGGATTTATTCATCTCAACATTAACATCCCATTCAAACGAAATAGAGGGATGGATCACCATCGAAACAACAAGAAAAAAGTTCAATCCTTCAACACATTCAAAAAATGTAAGAATATACCGAATCGTTGATGCATGCATGATATATAAAACATACACATCTAAACCATAGTTATTGTTGACATTCAACAATATAAGTATGACAAACTAATAAATATTCAAACACAAGACATACAAACATCAAATACATAGGTATTTAACATGGAAACCCATACGAAAAAAACCATAAAAGCGCTCTTCATATGGCATGAGTAATATTTGAAAAGCTTTTGGTATGCACACATAGTTTGCAGACTTCTCTCATAATATTCTCTTTAATGAATGGTTTTCTCTATCTTTCTCATGCTCTCATGCTTTATTTCTTCTTTTTGTCGACCTCTTTGTCGAAATCACAAGTCATCAAAATTCCATAAAATTTATTTTGTCATCCATCCTCAGTCATTATTCATATGCACAAGGCTTGGATCAGCCCTATATACATCTTACAATTCATGTTCCAACCATCGACTAGTTCTCAATTGAAAATTGGTTGGTTGTTCTAACTACCCCATTAGATCATGTTACATTAATAAAGGTGCTAACGACCCAACTTACAGGCATTCCCATTCCCAAAAATAGACCATTAATGTAGATTAAATTATATTTAAATTTATTGTTTTCTCAGAACATGACGAATTCTCAGATTCGAATTATTCTTTTATGTTTCTCATCATTTCTTTGCTCACCTTGCGACTATATGCTTCACTATTCCAACAAAAACCGCTATTCTTTCCATCAATGTCAATCATGAAGATATTTGTATAGGAATTAAGTCTCGAACTTATAACTCATATTGAACTTGTGCATGGATTTTATTCAAATTGTAGATAAAACAATAATTATCCTTTTGTTGATGAGAAGAAAAGGTTGAAGATAGAGCTACTAAAATTGGATGAAAAACAACGAATTGGTACCCATAGAAAACCTCAAATGGAAAGTGTCCTATACATATATGTATATCCCTATTGTAACTATGTTGCAACACATGAATATAAAAGTCATGTTCGTTATTTAATTTGTGATAGATGTACAAAATAGGATCCAACTAGCAATTAACAACCTTAGTTTGATAATTCATTTGTGGATAAAAATATGTAGAGAAATTCATTAACAACCCAAAATATTCCATAATGTTCCATACAAGTTTCTAACTATTACGATTTAAAATCATATAAGTTTGTAACTATGATGAGTCAATTAAATTTGGACTTATGATTTTGAATATATATTAGGAGCATGGTAATAATACACTCAAAAATTGATATGTGGTGGTTTAATGCATATTTCTTTCCCCTATATGCCTAGAAGCTTCCTTTAGGGTGTAAGCCTCAAGTTTCCTCACTTTACCATATTTAAGTACTTAAGACACATACGTATTCATCAAACTCTCTAAATATCACACATATACCTACTCAAAGTCCAAGCATATACTCAAGAGGCCATTCTTGGAGGTACATGGCATTTTTCTTGGCATTCTATGGATAAATGATTTCTTAAGGGCCTGAGACATGGGTTTCCTCCCCCAATCATGTCTAGGGAATTGAGCCCACACCTAGTTCACTAAAACTATTAATCATTCCAATTCACCACATAGTTACTAGGGGTAACCTTTAAAATACTTATGTGGTGGGTCAAGGAATTGTAGTTGGACCTATATGCTTGAAATATTTTGTTAGGGCCTAATCATGGGGTTTCCTACCTCAACCATATCATGGGAATAAACAACCATACCAAATTCTCAAAATATCCTAATGGAATCCATATCACCACTTGAATTCCAAGGGATCTCATTAAAATGTCATGTGTGAAATTTTGAGGTACCCTTCGCCATGGATGCTTTAATCTTCTCTTAATGTTGAAGTTACAAGTTACTTACCCTCACCATATCCACTTCCTAGAGACCCGTACACCTAAGAGGAAATATGTAGTGGCTCAAGAATATATTTTTAGTCTTAAATGTTGAGGGAATTCCTTTAGGGAATAATTTCCCATGGTCTAAAAAAATTAGGTCCATATGTTTCCTTATGTACTCTTCCCCAGTACCTCAAGACCCATACATAGTCCTTAGAAACTCCTAATGGTGCATATATTCTAACTCATAGGAAATTAATATTTTTGGGAGGTCATATATGGTTGTTTGAGGTATTTTTATTAACCTTTGATGCATGTAAGCTTCCTTTAGTGCCTAAGTATTACATTTCCTCCACTGACTATGTCAATGGCCCTAAGAACCATAAATAGTGCTTAAACTAATTCAATGGTATTGGCATATTCACTTGGAGACCAAGTTTACCCTTTAGAGGTCATGTATCATTGTTTGAGGAATTATTCTTATCCCTAAATTCCTAGAAGATTTATATAGTTCCTAAGAAAGAATTTCCATCCTAAAACCATGTCTATGGACTTGTGACCAAGACCTAGTACTCAAAAAATCATATTGGAACCCGTATCCCCACTCAAAAGTGAAGGCTAACATGTTGAGGTACTATGTGGTGGTTTCAGGAGTCGTTCTTGGACTTAACTGCTTAGAAGATTCAGACATAATTCCTATGTCTCATCCCTCAACCATGTATAGGTCCCAAGACTCATTCCAAATGTGTTGAGAAATAAAATTCATACTATGCAAGAACACACACAAATGAAGAAGATTTTTACCCTGGAAACCCAAACCAGGAAAAACAACAGTAGTAGATATATTACCCTCGACAACTTTGACTAAAGCATAGCTAATCCAACTACCATTGGTCATTCATAAACACTTTAAAATGTAGTTACTAGATCATTTAAGTAGTATTTCTCATATACAATATCATATAAAAATACCTTGGGTTACCACAAATCATGGGATTATAACTACCAATAACATATCAATATTTGACTCTTTAACCAACTAAAGATCAACATATAATTTCGACACTTTAAACTTGAATTAGGGTAAAGATGACATTGTTGATATTTGCACCATGCGTTCCCTGTGATTTTCGCGACATGGGTTAACCCCCTCTCATGGATATTATATTTGGTGATTGTAGTGGATATAATTAGTGGAAATGGGGTTTGGTCTAACAAAAATCATGATCCAACAAATGGTATTAGAGTGATAGGTCTCAAGTTCAAAACTCACTCGAGTAATGTTGGTGGGGGGGGGGGGGGGGTTGTTGGAATTTTCATCCAGTGCTCCCCATGAGTTTCATGGCATGGTTTAACCCCCGCTTGTGGATCTTGGAATTATTTATTTTAGCCAATATTAACTCTTGTGGGTTTTGGTATAATCCAAATCATGCTCCGGAAAAACCCCCCTCAAACAAGTCTCTAAAAATACAACATGTCCTCTCTTCAATCTACATAATTTTATGTCTAGACTTTTCATAGGTGAGACACCAAGCTTGGGGTATACATGCCTAAAAAAATATTACAAACATACACCTATTTATATTGTGAATAAATATAAATACATAAAAATGATTTCAGTATAGTGACCCAACGAATTCTTCATTTGAATCTTTCATGTGCTTCTTCTTATCACTGCTTCACATCAATAATTGTCATGCATTTTTTCCAAGTTCCTCTCACAATGAAAAACCATTTATTTGCTCCAATGAAATAAATGAAGAGTTGTTTCAACAACACTTTGAATATAGCCTTCCTCAAAACAATCACATTACCACCATGGTATTCTACTTCAAACTATATCGCTTGGATCCTTCATTTACACTTGCTACTTTTGAAACCATATTTCTTAAGTACATAATAGTAATGCAAAATAAACCTTCATATTTTATACTAGTTGGTAGGAAATAATAGAACATAATAAGCAAGCACACATATAGATGAAGAAGGTCTTTACCCTAGAATCCAAAACTGGGAAAACAAGCAAGAATGTATGTATTATCTGTTATCAACCGAAATGGCACTTCTCCGTCTGAGTGCCGACATTTCATATGTTGGCGCAGAAAAAGAAATTTATGGATGGGCATGTTATGAAATACATTCACTATCCATCCAGCTTGCCATTTTTACCTTTTCATATGTCAATTGATGTAAGCGACTTTTCCTATAAGAAACCCGCGTACATACCCGACTTTTCCTACAACATATCACGTACTGTACATGAGTATTGTCATTGCAATCCACGAATATATCTATACACGGGTTTCCCTTATAGAAACTCATGTGTCATACGTGGGTTTCTAGTATCAATACTCGCGTACGCCTTCCTTTGACATTAAAAATAATAAATCGTGATTAATGGAGATGTGTTAAGCCCTAATCAATAACTATCTTAACTGTCTCAACCTCCTCAATCTTTGAAACTGCTCTATTTCACTGAGTATAAATAGAGGCCTTGGGGAGGGCATTAAGGAATATACTTGAAGAACAAAGTTATGCTGGTGGTATCTATTCAGAATTTTTTGGAGCAGCAGAACTCAGAATCCTTTGGTTGCAGAGGAGTCCTTGTTTCAGGCGTTGGGTTGTAACCTTATCTCATTCACTATTGTTAATAAAGAGAATCTGTATTCCAAATGTGTGTTGAATATCTTTCATGTATCATGGTTTGATGAATATTTATGACTAAGCACTCTATATATTGTTTATCTAACTTGTCATATATACATGTATAAGTTTTCACTTGGAGGATTTTCTCTTTGCAGGTGAAGGAAATGCATCCCTGAAAGCTTTGGAGGAGAAGCAAAGCAGGAGAAGACAAATCTTGGATCAACCGTTGTTAATCGGGTGAGTACATTCTATCTTCCTATTTCCTTTCTGTACTTTAAAGATGATTGTCTGTAAGTTTTAAGAATACGTTGGTAACCTCGGACCTTTGGTTATAAGGTGTTTATTCCTGAACAACAAAACTAGCGACTCCACTGGGGAGCCTAGACTGCTGTAGGTTATTTTTGTTTACCTTTGACCAGTCTTTGCCTTGAGTTTGTGTGTGGTATCTTGTCCTGGTTCATGCTTAGGTAGTGTTTGAAGACCTTAAAAATTTTCTTTATTATTAGAAAATTTTGTACCTGTACACGGTTTTCTCTTGCATACAGTCATGTACAGAGGCCTGCATACGCGGGTTGCTCTCTTGGACAATCACGTATAGTACGCGGGTTTCCCTTATACACAGTCATGTACAAGCCTTAGCATTTGAATTTTTGGGTTAGGGTTTGCTTGTCCCTGTCCCTTTATAAAAAAAAATTGCTGGTTGGTCTTCCTTATGAGCATTACACTGTTAGTTTGATTACCTTGTTGGCCACACCTTGTGCTTTCTAGTAAAGCCCTTGAGTTCTTTTTGTTTGGATTGTCTTCTGTTAGCAGCTTGAAGTGGATTTTCCTGTTTGGGTTATAGGTTCAAGTGTTGCTTGTCTGAATCAGTGATCAGGGTTCTGGACACTGTATTTACCTTTCTATTTTCGGATAGTGATTGGTTTGCCACTTTCCTTTGTGTGATTTCAGTGATTTCCTTTCATTGTATCCACCCAAGATAGGGTTCCAAGTCTTCCTTAGGTGGTTGATGCTTGGTCTTATCAATTTGTTTACTTCACTTTGCTTACTATATACAGTTATTTTATCCAAGCATGCTCAAGTTTTTGTGCATTTAGGTGCATAGTAGTCTTTGAGCATTTTAAAAAGTGAAAAGAAAACATTTAGAAACTTTTGCATTGGATTTGCATATAGTAGTTTTGTTTTCAATTTTTAAAGATAATCTCAAAAATTACAAAAAATATAGTCTTAGTTTCTTTTGCATTTATAAAAGAAAAAGAAAAACACATGGTTGCTTTATATGCATGTAGATTAGTTTATTAGTCTAGATTGCATGGCATATCATTGTTTTTGAAAAAATAAAAAGAATTTGTTCTTTTGTGGCTTCTAAGTTTCTACTTGGAAAAGAAAGAGAATAGTTTGGTTTTTGCATTTCATTTCTCTTTGCGTAGTCATTTGGTTTCAACTTTGAGTCAAAATGCCACATTAGTTTCACGCCATTTACCCTCTAACTAAAAACAACCCTTAAAATAAACTATATAATTTTAAAATTATTAGTAAGTTTTATTTTATAGGGTCATACACCAACTAGCTCAAGCTAGACTTGTGGACTAGGGAGTTTTAACTCTCCATAAGTATTTAAATCTCAGACGTAGTTGGACAATCACTAGGTAAATCCTTTTTTGTGTTGATTGTATCTGGGAATCTCCTCTCAAATGGGAGTTAAGCACGAGGACGCGTGGAGACTTGGACTGAGGAGATAGCCCTCTGATTCCTTGTCGAAACTTAAACCAGGGTTTTTACGCATTTGGGGATTCTGTCCTAGACAGAGTTTCGGGATCAGCCACCCTGCCCATGCATATGAACTAGGTTTGTGACTATCCCCCTAGACTGTCAATATAGTTAAGGTATCCTTTAGTGTCTTTGACATCTAGGGTTCATACACAACTACACCAGAAGGCTATTTCTGGTTGACCTTGGATGGGCTTGGAAGGTAACCCCAGTAGAAAGTGTGGGAGGGTGGTGGGTGATTCCTTTGCTTGTGCCTAAGAACATCTATAGGGATGCTAAGTAATTGTCTCTCAGCTTTCTTTTGGAAAGCATATCTTATACCCGATTGTCTATTTTGCTTTAGGAATTTTTTAGTGAGTGTTTTGTGGTTTGCATGTACTTAGTGTGCCTTTAGGTGTGTGCTTTGTAATTTTGGTTGCTTGTCAACCTTAGACTTTGTCTTCTTGTTTGAAGCTATGGCTAACACCCCTTTGAACACCAACCAAGAGATCCCCATGCTGGGAACTCCTTGTACTATTCCTCTCACGGGGAATGTTGGTGTTCCTTTGATAGCCACCTTGAATCTACATAGATTCACCCTAGGGCTACCGGTCTGGTTGTTTTCCACTCCAAATTCCCTAAATGCTCCTGACGATTCTAAAGTAAGATCCTTATTTCAAGGGAATCAAAACTTTTCTCCCCCTTCACCTGTAGTTAATTCTCCTAATCCTTCTACCTCATGTGGTGAAAGTACTGATACTAGTAACCGACAGTCTAAAAGGAGTAAAAGAAGGAGGAATAGGAAGAAGGAACATAAGCAAGGGGGAACCCTTTCAACCTCTATAGGTCATGTTGAAACTAGTTTCTCAGCCTCTATACTTCATGCTGGGGGCAGTCTCTCAGCCTCTGTACTTCATGCTGAATACAATTCGTCAGCCACTGCGAGTCATGTTGACATTGTTGGAAAGACTACCTATTCAAAACACAAGCCCAAGTTTCCTTGTAAGATTTGTGAGGGAGACCACCTTACTTATAAATTCCCTTCTATTGAAGAGGTAAGAAGATTTTGGTTTCATGGTCATCCCATTTTTGAACAACAAATAGTTTCTCAACACCTTACTCAACCTTTGGTTGATCAAGCGGTCGAACCAATATCGGATTTGGTCGATTCCACTCTTCTTTTGGAGAGTGATCCTGATGTGATTGAACCAATGTCATCTTTGGTCAATCCCACTCTCCCTACGAAGAGTGTCTTTGATGAAGCGGTTGAATTGATTTCAGTATCAATCAATCCCACTCTTCCTTTGGAGAGTGAAGTGTCTACTAGTCACATTTTCTTCACTGCCAGCTCAAAACTTACTGAACAAGGGGGCACTGAACTTGCTTCGGATCAACCCCCACCAATCTCTCAGATTTCTTCCTTTGATTGGGATAGCCTAGTTGAGCCGCACCTTCCTTCTGATGCACCTTTCCAGATAAATGTCAAAGTTGAACAATACACGATTACTCATTGTATTGTTGATGAAGGAGCCTCAGTTAGTATCTTGTTTGCTTGTGCTTGGTGAGGCTTGGGATCTCCCAGCCTTATGTCGACTACTAGTCAGTTACTAGCATTTGATAGAAGAACTTGTCTAGCCTTGGGAATTCTTGCTCAAACACCTGTTACTTTGGGTGGGAAGATCGTCTTAGTTGACTTCATGGTGATAGAATACCCCTTGGACTTTAATATGATCCTTGGATGTGATTATGTCTATTCCATGCAAGTTGTGGTGTCAACATTTTTTCATGTGATGTACTTTAATCATGGTGAAGAAATTGTCCCTATCGATCAGTTGGGTTTTCTTGATCCTTCTCCTGACCCAACTAGAGACCAGGTCTTTCCTTTATCAACTCCTAGTGTTTCTATAGACACTACCCCACCACAGGTTAACTATGTGGCCTTGTGTCCTTTGCATTCAATTGCTACTAAGAAGCAGCCTCTATTTTCATGCTTACCTTCTCGAGACTTGGTCCCAGCAGTTGACCAGGTGAGTGATCCTGTACAGACTATGGAGCCTTCTCTCCACTCTATCGATCCATTTGAAAGTTTAGACATGTATCCTACCTCAGATGATCTCCTTCCTTTGGATGAAGTCTTCCTAGAGTCTTTGATACAGTGTGACCTTCTTTTGGATGTTGGTTCAGTTGTGACTAAGTCTAACCCTGATTTTCCTGGTAAGCCTGACCTTTCTTCTTATGTTGGTCTTGTTGATGTTAGTTTTTCAACATTAAGCTAGCATTATTAGGATATTTAACTAAGAGAATAACAAGTACAGCAATCAAACACAAGAGACAATGAACACAATGTTTTTCCTTAGGGAAACCATAAAGGAGAAAACCTTGCAACTTCCTCAGAGATAGAATCAGCACCAAAATAGTAAAAGCCCCAAAACAGTAAGTGATCTCCCAACAGCAGTAATCTTCTTCTTGTCTAGCCCCAGTGTCTTCTTCCTCAAATATGCATTACACTTGAGTGTGGATGACTTGTGTGATAAATAGAGATTCCAGTTCTCTATTTATACTAATCCTGACACGACTAAAACCCTACCAGGGCTGACCTCTACTAGGAGAGTCTAATAACCCTAGTGCCCCGAAACTGTGGGGACTTTAACCCTTAGACAATCAGAAGGTTACCCACTATGACTTGACATGACTTGTTTACATAATTGATCCTCCTGATCGAAACATTTGGGCATGAAAATATGACTCAATTACATTATAGATACATCCAGTAATAAAAATCGGGTTACAATACATAAGATACATAGATGAATACATTTCGAAGTTACAAATACATCAACACTCCCTATTAACTAGGAAGGTATTCTTTCGACACAATTTTCAATGTTGGTCTTCTTCTCTACATCAACTGGATCATCTCATCATCTGCATCTCAAGACTTCTGAGTCTTCAAGTCATCTTCATCTTCAAGTCATCGTCAATCTTCAAATCTAGATCATCATGGGACATCGTCACTGGATCTGGATCATCCCTCGATCTGGATCATCCCTGGTCATCATCATAGGATCTGGATCATCACTCGATCTGGATAATCACTGGTCATCATCACAGGATATGGATCATCACTCGATATAAATCATCACTGGGCATCATCACTGGATCTGGATCATCACTCAATCTGGATCATCATTGCTTGATCATCATCACTGGATTTGGATCATCACTCGATCTAGATCATCACTCGCAATCATCATCATGGGTGCTATCTCATGATTCTTCTCATCACAGGAAGTTCTACAGAGCTAGCCATTTTTCATGCTGGTTGTAGGCCTAGCCTCCATGTAGGTCTTTCTTCAACGCTTATATCTGACACTAAGTTAGAATGGCCCGCCCAGCACTTACATCTAACCTACTCATCAGAAAGGAATTCCCAGCACTCACATCTGATAATGTAGGAACCAATCCTATAATCATATTAGAAATTCCCAACACTCACATTCTCCAGCATGATAGGAACTCAAACTACTATCATCTATGAAATGGCTCAGCACTTACAACCACCAGCATGATAGGAACCCAAACTACTATCATCTGTGGAAAGGCACAGCACTCACATCCACCAACATGGTAGGAACTCAAACTACTACCATCTGTGAAAAGTATCAGCACTTACAATCACCAGCATGGTAGGAACTCAAACTACTACCATCTATGAAAAGGCATAGCACTTATAGTCACCAGCATGATAGGAACCCAAACTACTATCATCTGTGAAAAGGATCAACACTTACAACCACCAGCATGATAGGAACCCAAACTACTATCATCTATGGAAAGGCCACTACACTTACATCTGATCACGTGGGAACACATCCCTTAGTCACATCAGAATGGCTCTCAATCCTAGACTGAGGATCCCCGGTACCTCACCAGGTAGCTCCATTCAAAGAATGACGGTAGCCCTTATATCTGACACTAAGTCAGAATGGCTTAGAACTCATATCTGACATGGGAGGACCCTAATCCTTTAGCCATGACAGAATGAATTCAGCCCTTACATCTGATCAAGTGGGAACACATCCCTCTATCACATCAGAATGGCCATGCACTCATATCTGATCATGTGAGAACAAATCTCACGATCATATCAGAATGGCCCTCAGTCATAAACTGAGTTTTCCTGGTACCTCACCAGGAAGCTCCATTCGAAGAATGGCAATAGCCCTTATATTTAATCATGTAGGAACCAATCCCATAGTCATATCAGAATGGCTTAGCACTCATATCTATCATGGAAGGAACCAATCCTCTCACCATGACAGAATGGCTCAACCCTTACATCTAACCATGGAAGGAACCAATCCTCTCACCATGTCAGAATGGCTATGGATCTTAGCACTCATATTCGTCATGGAAGGAACCAATCGTCTCACCATGATAGAATGGGTCAGCCCTTACATCTAACCATGGAAGGAACAAATCCTCTCACCATGTCAGAATGGCTATGGGACTCATCAATTTCCCTTGGAGGAAACCTCGATCTGGAGAACACCAAGCTTCTCCCTAAAGTACTCAAACTTCCCTCTAGCCAATGGCTTCATCAATACATCACCTATCTGTTCCTCCGTCGCAACATACTGGAGCTTCACTACTCCCTTCTGCATCATATCCCTGATATAGTGGTGCTTGATCTCAATATGATTCGACGTTTCATGGAACACTGGATTCTCTGACAACTTCATGCAACTCTGGTTGTCACAATGTATACAACTAGCATCCAACTAGAGATCAAATAAATCAGACAGTAGCTTCTATAGCCATACTACCTCACAACTAGCTGAACAAGCTGCGACATACTCTACTTCAGCTATACTCAGTGCCACATAGGATTGCTTCCTGCTAAACCAAGAGATCACACCTTATCCCATATTGAAGCAACATCCTAAAGTGCTCTTCCTATCGATGGCATTTCCTACCCAATCTGAATCAACATAACCCTCCAAGTTAATCTTTTGATTCACATCATACTTGAGCCCATAATCAACTGTACCCTTTAGGTATCTCAGAATATGCTTTGCAGCAATCAAGTGAACATTTTTCAGATTTGTCAAGAACTGGTTCAAGGTGTTCACAGCAAAGCAAATGTCTGGTCTTGTGTTCATCAGGTACATCAATGACCCAATCATCTGATGATACATCATAGCATCAACTGACTCTAATGAAGCATCACTCAATAGCTTCAGGTTTGATGCCATAGGTGTGGCCATATTCTTGCATTCCATCATCCCAAACCTCTTTAGGATCTCTACTACATACTTCCCTTGTCCAAGGAAGATTCCATCCATACTCTGCCATACTTCCATACCTAGAAAGTAATGCATCATACCCAAGTCCTTCATCTCAAACTCAGCAACAAGCTTTCTCTTCGTATCAATAATCAACCCATTGGTACTTGTCACAAATAGATCATCTACATATAGTAGAAGCATCACTGGGTTTCCATCTTCAAACTTGTAGTAAAGGTTGGAATATGCTTTACTCTTGGTAAATCCCAAACTAGATAGAAAGCTGTCAATTCTTCCGTACCAGGTCCTGGGTTCCTGTTTCAAACTGTACAGGGATTTCTTCAATCTACATACATGAGACTCTCTATCATGTGTCTCAAAACCAAGTGGTTGTTCTACATACACTTCCTCTTCCACTACACCATTCAAGAAAGCAGTCTTGACATCCATCTGGTGTATCTTCCATTTCATCACTGCAGCCAGAGAAAGTACTGATCTGATGGAAGTGTATCTGGCTACAGGTGTAAAGGTTTCTTCATAGTCTATTCCTTCTTTTAGAGAGAAACCCTGAGCCACAATATTACTTTATACTTTTCAATTTTACCGTCTACAGCATGCTTGATCTTGTGGATCCATTTGGAAGTTGTAACTAACTTCCCTCTTGGTCTTGGGACAACATCCCAAACATCATTCTTCATGATCAGTTGATATTCTTCGATCATAGCATCCTTCCATTCTTTCCGTTCTGCCGCTTCTTCATAACTAGAAGGTTCTTTATCAATGAAATCACATAGTAAAGCTACATACCCGGAGTAGGATCTGGTCCTCTTTCTTTCTCTGTGATTCTCTTCTGGAGCCCCATATATTTCCGCACCTTGGATAAGTTATCATACCCAAGAAGGTTTCCTCTTATGAGGACTCTTCTCTAGAGGTGGATCTACAGGTCTTTGTGGTTTTTCAAATTCTCGATCTTCTTCTTGAGCTTCTTCATTCATGGTTGTATCATGAATTCTGGGTGCTTCTGCTTCTGCTTCTTCAGGTTCTTTAGCAGGTATCTTTCTGGATTTGTTGTAAGTTGTGTCTTCATCAAATGTCACATCCATGCTAATGTCAATCTTCTTGTATCCTGGGAAATAGATTCTGTAAGCCTTTGAGATTTCAGAGTATCCCACGAATATACCCTTCTTTCTTGAAGGATCTAATTTTGTCCTTTTCTCCTTTGGGATGTGTATGTACACAGGACAGCCAAATATTCTGAGATGGCTGACTTTTGGTCTCTTTCTAGAGAAGACTTCTTCAGGAGTCTTGTTCTCAAGTACTCTATGTGGAGTACGGTTCTGTACATACATCGCTGTTCTAGCAGCTTCTGCCCAAAGATGCATAGGAAGGTTTTGATCATGAAGCATTGCTTTTGCAGCTTCCATGATAGTTCTATTCTTCCTTTCTGCAACCCCATTTTGTTGTAGATTATAAGGAGTGGACAAATCCTTCTTAATCCCTGAGTCTTTGCATAGCCTCTTGAATTCATTCGAATTGAATTCTCCACCATTATCTTATCGGAAAGTCTTGATCTTCTTTTCAGTATGGTTCTTGATCAAGGCTTTGAATTCCTTGAATTTGCTGAATACTTCATCTTTGTTCTTCATGAAGTAAACCCATGTATTCCTAGAAAAATCATCAATAAAAGAAACATAATATGCATACTCGATTAGTGACCTTGATGACATAGGACTACATACATCGGAGTGGATGATTTCCAAGATTCCTTTTTCTTTGATTTCGCTACTTGGAAATGTCTTCTTTGTGTTCTTTCCCTTCGCACATCCTTTGCAGACCCCATCATGTTTTTCTTGGATTTCTAGAAGACCTTCAACAACTTTTATTGCAATAGGTAGTGCTCTGTAATGCACATGTGCAAGTCTTCTATGCCAAAGTTCACTTGGCTCTATTGTATCATGGACCATTGCTTGTTCTGGATGGCCCTTCAATTTGTACAATCCTCCTTCTTGTTCACCAATTACTACCACATCATTGATAGTCTTTCCTCTAGTCCACATAATGACTTGACCATCTATGAATGCAACCCACATTCCTTTTGCATCCAATGTTGATATGGAGAGAAGGTTCTTCTTGAGTCTTGGTACAAACAATACTTCCTTCATTGTTAGAGACTTACCAGAGTCTAATTTATATGAAGATTCCCCACTACCTTTTATTGGATATTGGTAGTCATCTCCTAGCTTCACCTTGTGAGGTGATTCATGTTCTGATAGTCTTACAAAGGATTCCTTGAATCCAGTCATATGTTTGGAAGCCCCACTGTTTATAAGGCAATCATCACTACCATGAGTAATGTTACCTGTGAGAGCAGAAATCAAAACACATTCATCCTCGCTTGAAGAATATTCACTTTCATATTTGGATCTCTTCCTGGATGGTTCATCATCCTCTGCAGCATGAGAATGATGTCTTCTTTTGTTCCCCTTCTTCTTATGAGAGTGGTTCTTACTCTTAGGACAGTCTTTTGCAAAATGTCCTTTTTCATCACATGTATAACATCTCAATCTAGATAGGTCCTCTCTATTGTTAGAATGAGAGTTCTTACCTTTGGAGTAATGAGGATTTCTTCTTCCCTTCTTGGAGTGAAGTGTGAGGGCTTGATCTTCACTTCCCATCTTCTCTTCTCGGCCTGCTATCCAAGCTTATTCTTGAGAGAATTCTTCCCATAGTCTATTGAACTTGACTAACTTCTTTCTAGCACAAATTCCTTGGATGAAAGAATCCCATGACCTAGGAAGGCCATTCAAAGTAGTCATCAAAATCTCTGCATTTTCCACTTCTTCATCAACAGCTTCTAATTGTTCCTTGATCTGAGAAACCCTTGTGAAGTAAGACTGGATAGTCTCTGCATTCTAAATCTTCACATTCTTTAGTTGATTCCTCAGATTCATCTTCCGGTTCATGTTCTTCCCTTCAAACAATTTGGTTAGGGCATCAAACATAGCTTTAGGTGTCTTGAGAGAGGACACCTGTGGGATAAGGTGATCCTTGATAGAATCAGCAATGATCCTCTTTACCATAACCATCTTCTTCTTATTTAAGGCCTTTGCCTCATCTCCCTCTGGAACTGGAACCTCCTCATGAATGTAGAAGTCTAATTCATTCTCTTCCAGGACCAGGGAGATCCTATACTTCCAGGCTCGGATGTTATCAGCTCCCTCAAGATTTTCATCAAGCTTAGTATGATGAGACATGTTATCTGAGAACCTCAAATGGAAATACAAAAGATTTTAGATCTTACCAGGTTCAAGATGTCGGATCTGAAACTTGAGCTGAAATCCTGCAGAGGTGGTTCAGGAGCAAATTAGGGTTTTGTTTTTTTAGAGTTCTATCTACCCAAATGCCTTGAAATATGTCCCTAACTTTGATTTTGGGGAGGATATCAATCCAGGCATGGGATCACTGAAAAATTCCTCTTCTGTGAAAAGCCATAATTTTCGGCAGCAGTGCCAGGTCCAAAACTAAAAACCTCAGAATTGGATTCTGCTTCAACAGAAAGATGTTCCCTAAGGAGGAGAGTTATTCCACCTTACTTTGGCTGAAAATATGTGGAGGAAGATCCACAAACTAGGAATCCCTAGTTCCCACAACTACACAGTGTCTTCTTCTCAAGTTAGCTCTGATACCATGTTAGGCTTCCAACATTAAGCTAGCATTATTAGGATCTTTAACTGAGAGAAGAACAAGTACAACAATCAAACACAAGAGACAATGAACACAGTGTTTTTCCTTGGGGAAACCATAAAGGAGAAAACCCCACAACTTCCTCAGAGATAGAATCAGCACCAAAATAGTAAAGGCCCCAAAATAGTAAGTGATCTCCCAACAACAATAATCTTCTTCTTGTCTAGCCCTAGTGTCTTCTCCTTCCTCAACTATGCACTACACTTGAGTGTGGATGACTTGTGTGATAAATAGAGACTCCAGTTCTCTATCTATACTAATCCTGACATGACTAAAACCCTACCAGGGCTGACCTCTACTAGGAGATTCTAATAAACCTAGTTCCCTAGAACTGCGGGGACTTTAACCCTTAGACAATTGGAGGGTTACCCACTATGACTTGACATGACTTGTTTACATAATTGATCATCCCGATCAGAACATCGGGGCATGACAATATGACTCAATTAAATTATAGATACATCCCGGAATAAACATGGGGTTACAATACATAAGGTACATAGATGAATACATTCTGAAGTTACAAATACATCAACAGTTGAGTCTTTTGACTCTTCCTTTGAATAGCAAGTCAGTGATCGTGATGAGTTTGATTTTTCTTATGAATTTTTCAACTCCCATGATACTGAGTTTGTTCCTGCGGACTTTATCTCCCTTGTTCATCTTTGCTCTCCTTCTGAGGTTGATTTGAATATTATAAACCCTTGAGCCTTGGTTCTATAGAATCTTCTTCGGTTGATTCTACCGTGACTTTACTATTTGTAGAAGATAGCAAAGTCACATGTGTTTCTACAAAAGTGACCTGCATCAGATCGTTTCTTCTAAATATGATCCTGATGTTGTTTTTTCTTGGAGACAGGATTTTTAGTTGGATTCACAACTGTTTGCTGGCCTTGTCTTGTTGTTCAAGGTGTAACTACATTTGCATGTGCCATGCTTGTGCTTATGAGCCTGATGTCAGCTTCCATGCTTTTAGCTCGTTGTATAAGCCCTCATCTTTGTTCTTATCGTTGCTGAGCCTTGTGTCAGTTTGCCTTTGCAACTTGACACCTTTTTCCCTGAGAAGACTTTCCTCGAGTGTCCTTATCTTGCTCACTTTCCTTGCATTATGCACAGGTCCGTTCCTTGCACTTGGAACTAGTTTCTCCTGCCTATGACACTCATCTCCTCGCATTTAGAGCATTATTTATCCTCTCCTTTGAGCTCGTTAAAAACAGTAAGGAGGCCACGAGTTGAATTTTCCGGAATCATTAAAAATTCACAAGAAAGATATTGAGTTTCTTTAGGCCCAGGTCTGACTCCTCAAAATAGATTTGACTACCGAGTAAACTTGTCCATTCAGGATCGTTAAGAATATGTGAATGGGCATCCACATTGGTGGTAGGTTATCGCTTTTTTGGACCATGTGTAATAATACAAGAAAGGAACACTCTCTTTTCTTCAGAATTGAGAAGAGTATTCTCAAGCATAGGTTTATCTCTTTTTCGGACCCGAGGGACTAAACATATGGAAAAGGAACCCCCGGTGTGAGATTAGTTTTCTCTTTTTCATGCTCTAGACCAAAACATGAAAAAGATTTCGAGTGTACTTTATGTCTTTGTCATGCTCGTTAAACCCTAAACAACAAAGCATCGAGTTTTATTTTTGTAAGCCCCATTTCTCATAATCAAATGGATCTTTCTGAGTGATCTTTCCTTCCTTCACACACGTAAAACTCAGGCTATATGCTGTTTTTGAAGGAGCATTGGGTAGGTGGTAATTTAACCTTTTTTTGGACCTTCCTGACTAAGTACGAAAAAGGTGCGCCTTACTTCTTCGGAAGCTAAGAGAGTTCTTCTGTGTTTTGTTTTATACTTTTTTGGCCCCAGGAGACTAAATTGTACGAAAAAGCACCCCCCTGGAGTCTTATTTGGAGTTTTCAGACTCTCTAAATGTGAAAACACCGACTGAGCATGTACTAGTTCGGGCTCATTAAATCCACGAATCAGTGACACTATCAAGCATTATTTTCGCTTCTCTTCAAGCTTGTTAAAAAAGGAAGAGAGATCTGAGTTGACTTTCCTGGACTCGTTAAATTTAACAAGGTAAGGAGGAATTTTTTCTTGTTTTCAGTTAGTGGCAGCATGTCATCCTTGAACATAGTACTCTCTGTTTTTTTCGATGCCCATGTCTCAGTGTTCACTTTCAGTTCAGCTATTACTTCGAGTTTACTACTCCTCCTATTGTCTATTATACCTAGGGAATCTGATCATGTCTCCTACATGATAGATAAGTCTAGTTGTTCTCTCTATAAAGTTAAAATATGCCTTGGGTCATCTCTGTGTCGTGCTCACTGTTCAAGGACTCAACTCAATGTCTGATCTCTATCTTGATCCCATCATTGTCGTATTTGTTATCATTTGTGTCTACCTTCTTTCACCCAGTTCCTAGTCACTCTTGTGATCCGTTGGAGGATTTATTTCCTTCCGTATCACAACATGGTTCCGCATCAGTACTTCCTTACAATGAAGACCTAGAGTTTTGACGAACGTACCTCAGGATTGACTTTCATCATTAGTGAACTCCTTTGCTTCAGTTGTTGATTATCACCTATTGATTGACAAACTGTTGAATCCACTCCATGTTTGACTTCAACCTACATTTATTCACATGGCTTGGATTGTACTGGTTCTTTGGGATTGTTTATGAAGACCTTAGTTCCTCATTTATGGACTAAGTTGCGCAAGATTATGTTCCACTTATGTACACAACTTCCAGATCTTTGAAGACTCATCACTATTGTATATTGTGGCTTTGATCCACCTTTGTAATATACGTGGTCTTGTACCCGTATCATTTGATGTACTCAAATATTGTAAAGGATCTAGTGTTCCAGTATATTGAACATACCATCCTCATATATGACTTTGTATATCACATTATTATGTATTTGTTTCAGGTACTACCTCTACTCCATTGGATTTCTGAGTTCTCCAAAGATAAAGATTATAATGTATTTCAGCCATTGCTTCCCTCTTATCTCACACATAAGGGGGCATCTGATATCAACCCAAATGGCACTTCTCCGTCCGAGTGCCGACATTTCATATGTTGGCACACAAAAGGAAATTTATGGATTGAAGGTTGCCTAAAACACTATAGATGGGAATGTTATGAAATACATTCACTATCCATCCAACTTGTCATTTTTACCTTTTCATATGTCAATTGATGTACGTGAATTTTCCTATAAGCAACCCGCGTACATACACAACTTTTCTTACAGCATAACGCGTACTGTACGCGAATATTGTCATTGCAACCTGCATACAGCTCTATACACAGGTTTTCCTTATATCAACTCGTGTGTCATACATGGCTTGCCAGTATCAATACTCGCGTACGCCTTCCTTTGACATTAAAAATAATAAATCACAATTAATGGAGATGTGTTAATCCCTAATCAATAACTATCTTAATTGTCTCAACCTCCTCAACCTTCGAAACTGCTCTATTTCATTGAGTATAAATAGAGGCCTTGGGGAGGGAATTAAGGCATATACTTGAAGAGCAAAGTTATGCTGCTGGTATCTATTCAGAAGTTTTTGGAGCAGTAGAACTCAGAATCCTTTGGTTGCAGAGAAGTCCTTGTTTCAGGCGTTGGGTTGTAACCTTATCTCATTCACTATTGTTAATAAAGAGAATCCTTATTCCAAATGTGTGTTGAATATCTTTCATGTATCATGGTTTGATGAATATTTATGATTAAGCACTCTATATATTGTTTCATATATACATGTATAAGTTTGCACTTGGAGGATTTGCTCTTTGCATGTGAAGGAGGTGCATCCCTAAAAGCTTTGGAGGAGAGGCAGAGTGGGAGAATACAAAGCTTGGATCAACCATCATTAATTGGGTGAGTACATTCTATCTTCCTATTTCCTTTCTGTACTTTAAAGCTGATTGTCTGCAAGTTTTAAGAGTATGTTGGTAACCCCAGACCTTTGGTTATAAGGTGTTTATCCTGAACAACATTATCCTTGACCATTCTAGCCAAGGAATGGATAGCCTGGATATTTCCATCCACTCAAATGTTCTTTTGCAGTGGATTTAGTAAAGAATCTAAGTAGGCTTCGATCACATGCAATACCATGGGAACGTACCTATGGCTACCCAAAATCATGGGCCCATAAACCACCAACAGTAAAAACACCTTCGACTCTGTTACCATGTCAATATTTTAACACTAACACATTGCATAAAACTTCATAATGGTACCAATGTCCCCACTTGGAGGCCAAGGATACCCTTTTGATGAAATGTGTGGTGGTTCAAGATGTCCTTCTTGGATCTCGATGTCTTGATGCTTTCTTTAGGGTCTAAGGAATAGGCATAGGCATATTCTTGGATACCATTTTTCCAACCCACATACTTCCTAGCATGGAAACTGTGCATTATTACTTTTTCCAGTCTTTCCATCTTTTCTGCAGTTTTAAGGCAAAAGATAAAGCTAGTTTTAATTAGGTATACCTCATTTTTTTTACCTAGCTCACCTCCCTTATTTTACTAAACTAAAATCATGATAAATTCCACTTTCCATCACTTTTGATCTATACACACTCATTCAGCAAATTCGTGAGCATCTTGACTGAGTTGGAAAGTGCTTTATGCACCTATTGGGAATTTTGACTAGTTTAGTAAGCCTGCTTTTGTACTGGTTCAAATAGAATCTTTTAGATTTTGAAACCTTGGAGTATATATTGTATGATCATCCTACATATATTTAATGATGGCTAGTTTAAATTAATATCATCAACAGTTTGTGGATTATCTCATATTCAGTCTCCTTGAGTGTTTCTTGCATAATTTCAAGAAAGTTTTGTGAGTTCAATTGTCTAATCTTGGGATAAATTTCCACATGGTATTAGAGCCTACTTATTAGATCAAATTTTCTTCTATTCAATTTTATTTTTCACGTTGACAGCACTCATTGGGAGCGTAGACGGTCTGGTTAAAGGGCACAGTTTTTGAGAATGGATTAATATAAACCAATCACCTTGACTCCATTCAACTACTTTGAATGGAAGGAAAGGAAGAAGATTCTGAGGAGGAGTAAAGGAATATTTAGAGTGACCAGGGAAACTAGAGCTTAGCCTAATGAAACAACAGAAAAGATCAAATTGCATAATAGGAGAGATGAGGCATATGGTCTCTTATGTCTCAGCATTTCCAGAGACCCTTCTATTTCATCTTAATGGTATTACTTCACCGAATGAAGTATGGGAGAAAATTAAAGCTTTGTTTGGGAAGACTGATAAGATGATGGGTAATCAATTGTAGAATGAGTTGATAGCACTGAGTCTAAGTAGCTTTGAATCCCTGTAGGTCTACTTCTTGAAATTCAAATCACTGGTTGTGTAGCTAAGACAGTGTGGTATTGACAAAGAAGATGAACAACTAATATTGGCTATCCTTTCGAAGCTTGGCCTGTAGTGTACCCATACCCCATTAACATGCAGAATCAAAAACTTCTTCAAGAACCTGTATTGTTCATTGAAACATAAGGCATGGCAGCGAACCACTTCTTAACATCTCCAACATTGTCATGATCCCTTTTGTATTCCACTGATCAGTTCGACTATCTGCGCAGAAATTTCTCAGAGGAGATCGGATAGAGGAGAGAAATCGTGAAGGAAATCAACGATCACAAATAGTTCCACATCAGGAATCCAATAAACAGCTTAGAATCATCCCGCAAAAATCAATGGCATGGAAAAATTTGAGTTTCGAGATCGAGAAATATGGAAATCACGATACCGCGATCCTGCATCCCGCATCAGGAAATGACCATTGTGGAAATCGAACTCTGTGGATCTGCATCCTACATCCCGCAAATTGTGAAAAGGAAATTGCGGAGATCAAATTATGCAAATGGAATTTTTCGCATCTTGCACCCTGCATCCTACATCCCATAGATTGCAAAAAAGTGCGTTGCGGAACAAAAACTGCGGAAAGCCATAAACCACAAAAATACATCTCTGCATCCTGCATCCTGCAATTGCGGAAAGGAATTTGTGGAGGTCCAAATATGCCAAAGTATGTCTTCCACATTCCTCATCCTTCCTACGGAATAAACCATTGCGGAAGAAGGTTTCTGCTCGAAAATTCAACCTACTAATCGAAGTCTTTGAACAGACTTGGCCATCCAGGCCAACATCAATCCGACATTCTAACCATGCAAATTAGTTTAACAATGCATTGAAGGAAACACACATAGATTCCTATAATTAAAGTTATTCAAAGGAACAATTCATCAATTCAATACAACCAACATGTTCATCATATTCTATCAAGCAATTACAATGAAAGAAATACAATTGCAGAGATTAACATAGAAAAGAACACTTATCTTGAGAAGAATGTGTCCCACAACTAGCTATGTCACTGCAACATTCCACCCAAAAATAGGCTAGTGCGCTCATAAATCTCTCAGCAACACTGCCACCCTCAAGCTAGGCATGATTTCCTCAATGAATAAGGGAACACTAGCACACTCATACATAGCCAAGGGTGAAACAAAACTCGTCCAAGCCAACACAGTTGTGTTTATCACGATGCAAGGGAAAACAAACCCGTAAATGGGTTTCACAGGCCACTCAGCCAAGCTATCTCATAGTTTGGTTTCACAGAATGTTCATAGTCAAACCAACATTCACCTTAAGGACCAATCAAGCCAACATATGGGTCTATTAGACTATACACAGTCAAGCCATCTCACTGCTAGGTTTATCATGATACCTAGCCAAGAAAACATTCATAGTTGGGTTTATCAGACTATCCAGCCAAAGGTTACTCACTAGGTCAAATGAAAGAAGACATAGTCAATCCAGCAAATGGGTTTATCAGGCTACCAGCCAAGCCATCTTTCCAGTTGGGTTTATCAAGCTTCTAAGGCAATGGGGAGGAAGAACTGATAAGCTAGTGAGCTCATCTACAGATTTAAGAAAACATTCACAAGACCTATCTGGCCCAGCTTCCCCACTTCCTGCACACCCAACAAAATGAAGTGTCTCCTTCTTTGCTCCACAGTCCCTCAGGATACACCTTCCCTTCCAGTTCTCTTTAGGATGTGCATAGCAGGCTCACCAGCCACTCTTATCTTATTGTGAGGTTCCACACTAGGTTTATCAAGCATATTCTACATCTCTCCCACTCATAATTCTTGTACATAGTTCATACCCAAACCAGGTTGCACAACACAACAACCATAGGGAGACTCCACAACACAAGATTTACTCTGAAACATGGGTAACGGGATCTCATAAACTCTGTAATTCAAGATAACACTGCATACATAGCAACCACAGTATTGCCAAGGGAAAACACTTGTATAACGTGAAGGATACACATAAGAAGAACCCAGCTGACTCCCCCCCCCGAGCTTCCATGCAAATGGAGAAAAATGATGGATGGGAAAAAAATGGCATACGGTTCTGGTGTTTTCTTATACATGCAAGAATAACATGACATTCAAAACTGGGCTCTCTGCCCAAGTCTAATTTTCCCATACTCTTCCCCTTCCATGCAATAACTACCTCAACCACATCTTAGTAGAAATAAATGGTTGGGGAGAAAGATATAAAAATGGTCATTGATAGTTTTTATATGGGATTTCCCCATGACACATGGCCTTTCCCCAAAATAGCTCAAGGTTAACATTCCCTCCCCCTTATCCTTAGGAAAACCATTCCCCCATCTCATTATTCATTGCATTGACATAGATGGTTGTGGGTTCTTTTATTAAATTTCATATTTACATGATGTTTACAAATGTGCTTGACTTAGCACAAAAACCATAGGAATCAACCATGATTTCCTATATACCAAACACTAATCAATGACAGGGCCTTGTCCTTGAGTTCCTTGTCGTTATTCCATATAATATTTACATCATATACATGAATTCAAATGGGATCAAAACTGGGGTGTTACATTCCCCTCCCCCTTTAATAGCACTATGCTCAGTGCTTTACAAATATGAACAAAAAGCTCCATTGGTACCTCCCTCAGTGCTACGCAGATTCGAACAAAAATAGATGTGCCAATCGCATGGCATCCTCTAGCTCCCATGTAGCCTCTTCAAGACCGTAGTGCTCCCATTGCACCATTACCTATCCTAAGTCTCGGTTACAAAGCATTGTGACCTTCCTGTCAAGGATGTGCATTGGCTCGATTTGAAACTCTCCCTCGGGTTCCATCTGAATCACATCTCAATTTATCACATGGTTAGGGTCATGTATATATTTCTTAAGCAAAGAAACATGAAAAACATTATGAGCCCTAGTGTTAGCATGCAATGCAAGTATATATGAAACTAGCCCTATTCTTTCAAGCACTTTGAATGGCCCACAATATCTAGGTGACAGCTTGGCACAATTCCAAGATTCAAGGAACTCTTATTTTCCTTCACTCTGAGGTAAACATGATCCCCAACACTGAACCCTCTGTTCACCCTATTCTTATAATCATAGCTTTTATGTCTGTCCTGGGATGCTTTCATATGCTGCTTGATCTTTACAACCTCTTGCTCCATCTCCTTGAGCAATTCTGAACCAATCACAACCTTGTTCACTGGATTATCCCAAATCACTAGTGTCCTACACCTCCTGCCATACAAAGCTTCATATGGAATCATCCCCAAGTATGGTTGCTGTCCATTGTTATAAGCAAATTCTACCAAGTGTAAATAATCTTCCCACTTGGTTGGTTTTTCCATCACGTCCATGTGAAGCATGTCTTCTGGAACTTGGTTAACTCTCTCCTTCTGACCATCAGTCTGAGGATGGTAGGCAGTGCTAAAGTTTAGCTTTGTACCCAAATCTATAAACAATCCCTTCCAAAAATTGGAAGTGAACTTGAAATCTCTGTCAAAGACTATTTCCTTAGGCAATCCATGCAATTTGAAAATCTCCTTCATGAATATCTTTGCAATGTCATCAGTCTTATGTGTAGACTTAACCGGTATAAAATGTGTTTCCTTTGTCAACTTGTCTACCACAACCATGATGGAATAATGTTGTCTCCAAGTCATTGGTAATCATGTAATAAAATCCACAGAAATAACTTCCCATTTCCATTCTGGAACTGATAAAGGTTGTAACAAACTTGTTCAGTGTTGGTACTCAGCCTTCACCTACTGGAATTTCATGCATCTTGAAATATATTCAGCCATGTCCTTTTTCATTCTTTTCCAAACATACTACTTTCTAGCTATAGCAATTGTTTTATGATATCTTGGTTGACCAGAATATGGATCTTGATGGATCTCATCCATAACAACCCTCCTCAAATATGCTACATTTGGAATATAAATTCTGTTCTTATAGGTAAGAAGTCCATCTTCTTCCAATTTATATCCCTCATACCTCTTTTCAACGCTTTGTTGCTACAACTTGTCTTTTACCTGCACATACATTTCATCTTCAACAACATGATTAATTATTTTCTTCCTCAACTCCGATTGGAAAATACTAATGGATGCCACATGCATTTCCTGCACCTTCGTGCTGAGTGCATCAACTACCTTATTCTCTTTTCCTTTTATGTGCTTGATTTCAAAATAAAATTCACATAAAAACTCCATCCATCTATCTTTCCTGGCATTTAGAGTAGGATGATCAAACAAATACTTCAGACCACAATGGTCTATCCTTAGCTCGAATCTTCTACCCATCAAGTAATGCCTCCACATCTTGAGAGCATGTACTATGGATGCATGTTCCATATCATGAGTAGCATAGTTATTCTCATGTTCCTTCAACTTTCTTGACTCATAACATATTACGTGGTTGTCTTGCATAATAACTCATCCCAGTCCTTGACAGCATGCATCAGTACATACCACAAAATCCTTCTCTGGGTCTGCAATCTTCAAGAATGGTGCACTTGTGAGAATATTCTTCAACTGCTGGAATCTTTCTTCACACCTCACTGTCCATTCAAAATTTATTCCCTTATTTTGCAAAGAAGTAATGGCATGTGCAACCTTGGATAATCCTTCAATGAACCTCCTATAGTATCCTGCAAGTCCCATAAAATATCTTGCATCTGTCACATTTCTTGGAGTAGGCCAATTCATAATGGATTCAACCTTGTCAGGGTCCACAGATATACCCTCTTCTGAGATAATGTGACCCAAATACTGAATTCTATCTTTGTATAGGTCACACTTTCTCAAATTTGCATACAACTGATTCTCCTTGAGCAATTGTAATGTCAATCTCAAATTCTCTTCACGCTCTTCCTAATTCTTAGAATAAACAAGAATGTCATTAAGGAAAACAAGAACAAACTTGTCCAAATACCTGCTGAAGACGCTATTCACAAGGCACATAAATGTAGATGGTGCATTTGTGAGACCAAATGGTACCACTACAAACTGATAATGTACATACCTTGTTCTGAAGGTTGTCTTATGAATGTCTTCATCCTTGATTCTCACCTGATGGTAACCAGACCTCAAGTCAATCTTGGAAAATACCTTTTCTCCTCTCATTTGATCGAAGAGGTCATCAATTCTAGGAAAAGGATATTTTTTCTTCACACTGAACTTGTTCAGCTATCTGTAATCAATACACAATCTAAGTGTACCATCTTTCTTCTTCACAAATAGAACTGGTGCTCCACAAGGAGACACACTCGACCTGATATACGTCTTCTCCAACAACTCTTGCAACTACATCTTTAGCTCTAGCATTTTTGGTGTACTCATTATGTAGGGTTCCCTTGACACTGGTGCCACTCTTGGCACAAGTTCAATTCTGAAATCAATGTCCCTCTTTGGAGGAAGCCATGGAATATCATCAGGAAAAACATCCCTGAATTCTTGCAATACAAGATAGTCCTCCAACCTAATAGTTTCATTCTATGTTGCCTCAAAAATATGAGCTGCATACAACTGGAAACCTTTCCTACAGAACTTCTTCAGCTGTATTGCTGAAATTTTCCTCACATAAATCACCTTTGTAATGCTTCTTACGACTCTTGGGCTCCCTTCTTCATCCATGCATTCAAAAGTTTTATTGTAACAATCAATCTTTACCCTGTGAGCTTCTAAGCAATCCATTCCAATAAGAACATCACAGGAACCAAGTGGTAGAGCATTCAGATCTACACAAGTAAACCATCCATTCATCATCAATGGACATTTCTCTACCACTTTAGTAACCTTTCTCTTAGTTCCAGTGGGTAGCACAAATATCCACTACTCTAGGAGAAATGTAACTGTGAGTAGAACCAGGGTCAATCAAAATAGAAACAGATTGCTCAGCAATATTACCTGCAACTTCAACCACAGTTGAATGGTGATCTTCTTGGCATTCCTCTAGCATTGTGTAAATCCTAGGGATAGCCCTTGCTACTTGACCCACTGTTTTTGCCTCTTGAATGTTGTAAGATGGCCTGGAATTCTCATTCTCAAGCATAAAATACATGCGCATGTGGGGTACTCCAAATTTCCAACATTGGAGAGGTTCTATGTTTTGCTGTTGATCTCTTGGATTTTCTCCTACCACTCTAGCTGGCTGCTTCTGATGATTCCTAAAGTTAGAAGGTTTGAAACCTTTCTTCCTTTGGTCAGGCTTCTCATTCTTCTTGTCCTTCTAAGTCTTTTGATAGTCAGGTTTTCCTTTTCTTTTCTCATAAAAATACTTAGCTTTCCTTATCGCTTCTTCCAGAGTTTTAGGTTCATAAAACTCAATTCTATCTCTATAATACTGAGGCAATCCACTCAGGAAACGTTGGATTTTTACTTTTTCATCCTTGATGTAGTTGACATACCTCAACAACTCCAAGAACTTGTTTGCATACTCTTCCACGATTTGTTGTCCCAAACTTAGCTCATGAAATTCTTTGATGTTGTAATCATAGTACCTATCAGATAGGAATTGCTACTTGAAATACTTCTGGAACTGTTTCCCCTAAAGCCTTCTTTCACTAATCCCCTTTATGTTGGTTGTGGAGCCTAATATTCCAGATCTAGAGATATTATTCAGTTGTGTTTATACTCCAGGTGTACTGTACAGTCAGTCCTCCTACCTTGGGGTTTGGGGCAGTGCCCCGAAAAAGGGGGTTGGGGGGTGAAGCCCCCGAGAAATTTTTTTGGGATGTGTGTTGGCCAACAGTTTTGCAGACCCATGGTATTTACCCTATACAAGAAAGAATTGTAACATGACTATGTATGGTATTGTATTTTATTGCAAGAGAGACTGTGAGAGCATGATGAGGAAGTGCAGCGGTTTTGCTGCAGGCTGTATCCCTTCATATTTCTGGACTGTAATAAAAGGACTGGCAATTTCTTTGTGGACATAGCCCATCGTTTGGTTGAACCACATTATATTTGTCTCTCTCTGTAATGTTTTAATGTGTTTTACATCTTGTTAATGGTTTAACTGTATATCTGTTATTGCTCTATGGTCCTGTTTTCTAACAATTGGTATCAAAGCCAAAAGTTCTATTTGGTTGGTAAACTCGCAGGAAAGAATGGTTCCTAGTTTGAGTGGGAGAAATGGTGGAAGAAGGAATGTTTAGGCTCAAGAAATTTAACGACCAAAACTATCAGTTATGGAAGATGCAAATGGAGGACTATCTTTACCAAAAGGATCTGTACCTACCGTTGGGTGGAAAACACTAGTGGAAAATGAGAGATTAGTGACCAAAAAAATGACCAAAATATGCATATCAATGACCACTTTTGGTTTGACGATCGCTGGTGGCTAATTTACGGTCTTTTATTATGAGACCAAAATTGGTCATTTTTATTTTGGTCATTTATAGCTTGTCGGTTGGTCATTAATTTGGTCATTGATTTGGTCATGTATTTGAATCAATGACCAATTATATGACCACATGTATGACCAAATTAATGACCACATGACAAGCTAGAATATGACCAAATTTGGTCGCGTAATAAAAGACCGTAAATTAGCCACCAAAACTGTTTTTTGGTCATTGATATGTGAATTTTGGTCATTTTTTTTGTCATTTATATCTCATTGTTTGGTCACATATCTCTCAATTATTGGTCACTAATTTAGTCATTTTTAGTCGCTTTATCTGTGGTCATTATATTTTAGTAGTTTGAATGGTGTCCATTATTAATCAATATATATTTTTAATATGATATTATGTTTAATTAAAAAAAGAATCATACATTTATTCTCATCTAATACACTTGTGAATTATGCAATGTCACATTATAATTAATTATAACACTTGTAAATAATATCTATTACACATGTAAATCATACAATGTCACATTAATTAGTTAATAATTACAACATTGGTACATAACATAGAGTACAACCATATATATAAGTTTTAAACCATAAATTATATTATATGATATGTCAAAAGTAGTACAATAAATATGATTTTTCTCAAATACTCATATTAATTTCCATATAACTTTACAGGAAAATCATCACTTTTCAAAATATTACAATGGCTAAACCATCATACTTGCACTTGGCTGCAAAACCATACTTAGATCCCACGTCAACAGCTTCAAAACCATACTCAGCACTAAACCATACTTAGATCCCACATCAGCAGCTTCAAAACCACACTTAGCAGCTTGAAAGCATTAACATCGAGTTCTTCATTATACTGAATGGAAAATATTCAATAACAGGTTCTTCATACTCAATGGCCCACTTATAAGTTAAGCTCACTCTTGCAAAATCCAATAAAAAAATATCACTTGTAAATTAGAAAAGCAATGAAACAAATGATTTATCTTGTTCAACAGCTAACAACAATAACCAAGATCATGTGCAAAATAATAAAATCTAATCTAAAAAATTCAATTTAAGAATTGGTTAAAATTAAACTTGAATGGATAAATCTACAACTATTTAGTACCTAAGAAAAGTAAAACTCAGCTCTAAACCAGGAAATGGATTTCAACAAGAAAGATAATCAATGAATCCACAAAACAATTATGCTCGACTACACAGGTAGAAACCTGCATACAAAGTTCAATCTGTGAAGGAGTTCACCCCTATATGTCATGTGGTTAGTGAATGACATGACAACTATGGAAACTAATGATGATTTAGAACCCCATCAAACTAATGTGATGTTATACTCAACCACCAGTATAATCAAAACCCATCAAATAGCATCAGCATTCCCAATCTCCTACATGCCTACCTTGTCCTTGTTTCAAACATATATTTGTATATAAACAAACGAAAATTATAAAAAGTTCTTTTTAACTTGTTAGCCTCAAAGTGTTCATGACATAGTTTAGGCATCAAGCCAACAACCATCATATTTTACCCTCTATATCTATATATAATCAAAAAAATTCATGAGTTTTTCTTTATTGGACTCTGAACTCTGGACTCTGGAAAATTCACTTTATATTCACTCAAAAAATTTCATGAATTTTATCTATATATACATACATATTCTAGTTACAATTGTTACAATCTATATATACATACCCTAAACGAATCATCCTCCTCAACGCCCATCCATAAAAGACAATTGTTACAAGAGAAGCAATCCTTGGCTATACTTTCAATTGTATATCTTCACAGACTTCTCAAACGAATGCCGATT
Source organism: Pseudotsuga menziesii (assembly GCA_001517045.1). Classification (NCBI taxonomy): domain Eukaryota; kingdom Viridiplantae; phylum Streptophyta; class Pinopsida; order Pinales; family Pinaceae; genus Pseudotsuga; species Pseudotsuga menziesii. The sequence continues at coordinate 534,649 of LPNX010746041.1, forward strand.
ATGCCAACAGCAATACTAGATTAATTTTAAAACAAAAACAATAAGAAGGTTCAAACTAAAATTTTCTCATGGGTTTTATCTTAATTTTCATTTTTAAAATCTTTGCATAGATATACCCCTGGCCTACACCCATTCTTTGTTTCAAAAGTTCCCTACCCATACCCATACCCATGTACACTAGCAACTTAGCCATAGGGCACAGTGATTTTCCTTTGTAAAGAAACAGCTCATTTGGATAGGGATGCATGGGGTGAAGGTAGGGCCTGAGGCAGAATATAATTACACATGCAACTATGATGTCCTATAGAAGTAAATATGTGAGTTTGAAACTCAGGGAAGCTGAAAGTCACCTTATCCTCATGCTGATCAAATGTTGCAATACATTCATTTGACTTGATTGTCCACAATTTCAACAAACCATCTGCGCCTGTGAAACAAAAGAGGCTCCAAACAGCAGAAAAATAATTCCATCATCACTTTGAAAAGTGTAATTATAAGGATAACAATAAGAAACTAAATTAGAACTAAAGATTCCAGGCAAGAGGTTATATTAGAAGAAACGAACTATGTTCCACAAGTGAGGAAGGAAGCTCGTAGTACACTTGCAGTATGACCTTCAAAAGTCTTCAGGAAAGAACCATCTGATAAGGCCCATATTTTGATTGTCTTGTCACCAGATGCTGTCATCACACATTGATCTATAGGTGAAAATTCTACACACCAAACCTCTCTTTTGTGGCCTCTTAGCACTAGTACTGGTACCAAATCTTGTAATCTCCATACACGAGCTATTCAATCCTGATTAAAAACATGGCATAAGATTTGGGTAAAAAACTAAATATGTTGCAATGGAAGTCATCTTCCGCTAGAAGTCCTTGCAGATATAAGAATAAATTCATAATCTAACACACCTGAGAACCAGTACAGATAAGGCTGTCATTTGGAGCAACGGCCACAGAATTGATGTCTTTATCATGTGCTGCAACCACAGCTTGTGATGATAGCTTGTTTGACTTACTAATACTACCAGAACCTAGTACACCAGCAAAACTCCATACTTTGATTGTGCGATCACTGAAGATATACAAGGAAACCACCATTTAGAAAATGTATCGATACTTGCTATATTTTTGTATATATGAAATCAAAATACTACGAGCTTACAAAGTTCACTCAACACAAATAACATGCAAATACAAGCCTCAACTTATAGCCCTAAAAAGTTCCTTGATGTTCCTAATGGGGAATGTAGTAACCAGAAAGATTTGTGATTATTTGCAACTTTTCAAATTTCTCTTTTTAACAAATTTTCCTTGTTGATTTGTTGTCCTTTTTAACATGTTTTTTGGGTGGTTGATCCTGTAACTGGATAGCAGATTCATCTTGCATCTGTCTTGGATTCAACTTTGTGACAGTGTCAAGTAAAGGATAATCATAAGAGTTTAGCCTTATAGTGAAAAGTGCCATGAATCTCCAAATCATGTCCAAGCAAGACCTGGATACAGATGGATAATGGAATATGCATAGTAACATTGATTCAATGTGCTTTCACTTTCTCTATTTCATCCCAATGATGAGCAAGTGTCACTCAAAACATGTGGGTGGAAAATCTTTCACACCGTGATAAACCAAATTAGGCATGGGCAATGTCTACTAACCTGCTCCCACTCACAAAGAAGTTCTTAGCTTTCTTTGAGAAGGAAACAGCTCCTACAGCACCCATGTGCCTTGCTGCCACACATCATATGCAGGATTTGCTCTCGGTATCCCAAATTCTTACCTGCAACAAAAGCACAAAGCATCTTTCAGTATGTGATTAAAAAGGATAAAAATTGAATCCACAAAAAATTACTTCGCATCCATGAAAGCAATTTACTGTCAATAATTGCAAAAGAAAAGAAATCCTAGCCTCGAGTTTGACAATGCAAGAGCAAATCAGCAAGACTTATCCACTTACTGAACCAATTCTGAGAACAACAAGTTACAATAAGAACTATGTAAAAGCTTAGAAGTCATAATAGGGAGTACAATTACCATCTTCCAGTAGGTTTACAAAGGTGGATTAAAATGAAATTTAGTGGGATTGTTACAAAACTTGAATACCAATTTATGCAATTACTATGGAATCAGTATTATTTACCTTTAACATTGAAAAAAAACAAAGATCCTCCACATAATGTTAACAATTCCAATACCACACAGTGAAGACTAATTACATGAAATTAGAAATTAATCAATGACATAATGAATCAGCAATAAAGAATGCATTTACAAATCAGCTATATTTAGTTGATCAGTGATTTTAAACAAGTTGATAATCAATAACCTACTAATAAAGATATTCAAGCAAACGCAATTAAAAAAAATATGTTCCAACTATGAAATACTCACCGTGTGATCTTTGGACCCAGAAGCTAGGAGAATATGTCCAAATAAAACAACAGTATCAAGACAAAGAACTATGTCTGTGTGTCCTAGCAACTCATAGACACATGTCATGGATGCAAGGTCATACATGCGAACTTGCAGAGACAATCCCAATATTGCAGCATGAAATCACAGTTGAGAGGATTTCCCAGACATGAAAAATAAATATTTCCTACTGCAGTTTAGCATGCTTTCCAATCATTGTAAAATTTTACAAAACCATTATAAATGCATTACAGATGCACACATCCAAATATATATAGCACCAACAGAAAATTCATGAGCTACATAATAGTAAGCACTGGTGAATGTGTACTTCTAACAACTCCAATAAACATTGTACTAACATTCCACATAAGACTAATTTCAAAATCTTGGATTCTATGTATAAACTTTATAAGAAACCATACATTCCCAAGACAAAACAGTTACATGGACCCTTTCCTATAACAAAATAGACAACAAATTAAAACACCAAGAGAAAACAAATTTTGCATTGCTAAAACTTGAAGAGGAATCCAGAACTCTTTTATTAAAAAGTCACACCTGCTCCAGATTTGTTGCAACTGCAAGAAATTTCTCCTCTTCGCCAAGAAATTTTAAATCCACGATCTCCTCATTGTAACCTATAAGCCTCTTGCTAATCTTTAAATCATATTTTCCTTCATCATTCTCACCCAGGTCATAAAAGAGAAAGTGCTGATTAGCAGTAACACACAACACTCCTTGAGCAAGGGATAGTAGGACAACAGATACAAAGCCTCCCTTCATTTCATCTTTGTCAGAGCTAGTGATTGCATCTGAGGACTTCTATTCATATAAGCACAGAGCGCTACAAACAATGCAAGGAAAATTGAGACCAGTTACATGTATAAGCAAATGCTTTGGAGACGATGTTAAACTCAAAATGCCATTCTTCAAGACAGAATAGCATAAACAATGATCTCAAATTTTCACTTCCATAAAATCATACTGCAGTCAGTAACTAAAATTGGTAGATGTGGCTAACTAGCTTACCCTTCTGAATACCATATACGAACAATGCCACGTTCCCCTACAGTCAAAAAATACACTGGGGCTGCGCCACTTTTCTTCTGATTCTCAGACAATGTTTGGCTTTGCTTCATAACAGACACCAGCATAGAACCACTTGGGAGAACACACACAGCTTCTAGTGGTTCATACATTGGTATTGTTGCCCGAAAGTGATAATCACGTAGGTCCCATATATTTACAACCTAAAATATGTATACAATGACAAAAGTCAATACAAGATTGTTAAAATATAAGATGAACTAAAAATACAGGCATATCAGCATGCTGGCATTTAACAAGGAGCAATCCAGACAACACACCAGAATAGCTTATGTTTATGACTAGTACAATCAACCAAATTATAGACATTTTCAATTGAAAACAAAAAAAATCTCAGCAAAACATTTTGATCAAGAATGCAATCTCAGCAAAACCCCCTTCAAATCACCAGTTCAGGGACAAGGACAAGTTTGAAGTGCCTATTAACCACTGTACCATTATACAATTTTTTTTCTAAAAGATCATGTCCAAGCCATAGTCGAATGCTATATTTTTGTCTGCAATGCATGGTACTTTGTAAAATGAAGAAATCTCCATAAATAAATATAACAGCTTTGCATATAGACATCACAGACAACCCAAAACCACTCTACATGCCTATCTCACCAATAACTAATGAAATTGAAATGGCCAATTGATTTATTAGTTTGCATATAAACTATATAAAAACCTTATAACCTGCCAGAATTACTATTAGAAAGTACCTTATCTCTACCAGCACTGAGCAGATTCCAGCCATTTTCAGAGATTGACAAACTTATCACAGTAGAAAAATGTTTTTCAAGCACAAAAATGCACTTCTTAGCTACAATGAGTTGGAGATCCAAATCATAGGGAAGCTAACATACTTTGGGTCAGTAAATAATGGCATTGTTACTTTTTCAAGGAGAAACAGTAACACTCAACGGATGGGCTGTAATGCTTTGTCCTGTGAAGAATATGCAGTCAAAATTTTAGTGAACAAACCAGCTAAAACTAGTGTTTCTTCCTGTGTTTCGAAGCTATGAAGATAGGTGAGCAAAGCTGAGGAATTTGTTGTCAATATTGCAAGAGAGAAGGCATGTTGCATTAAGTTAATTTCTGTGAATATATTCCTTGCCTGGGCCTGAGTCACAATAGCAAAGGTGCATAGGGTTTCAAGGTCGATGTACATGCAAAGGATAGAAGCACTTGTTATGGTGTTCATAAACAACATGTGAAAAACACTTCTTATATATGGATAGACTCTAGAGTATTGCAAAAGAAGGGGGCACATTGGCTAGTGTAGCATGCAAAAGGAGCGCAGTCAAAACATAAACCTTGTCTTTTACCCATCTTTAAACAAACCATGCAGAAGTTGAGTTTAAGTTCTAGTTTTAGGTTCTGAGCACTTAAAACTTCAGTTAGTGTTGAGTTAGCAACCAATTTTAGAGGGAATTTAACACTTTCAGTTAGCAGCCACTAGATCTATAATGATACTGAGAATTTAGTTTTTTTGTGGGGAAGCAAGTTTACTTATTTTCTGTTGACAGTAGTAGTGTTCAATACCGACCTATCCAAAATAGGAAAATCATGCATAAAGGTCTTCAATATGACCTATGTGCATAGCACACAATTAAATTGGCAAATGACCTATGTGCAATCAAAGACCAGTAAATGAAAGGAACATGATAAAATGAAGCATTTGCCAAGATTCAAAATAACCTACTAGCACACAATCGGTCTAAATCAGGGCACTATAATGGGAGGCAGCATACCCACTTTATACCCACTTTAATTTCAATCATAAAAGATGATTTGAAATCCATGGATTTTTATTTAAATTTAATATTTAGATATCCACTGACAGAAAATGGCCAATGGGACTGGCAAAAAGTACATGAATCTAATTTTACAGGAGAAAAGTACAGGCCTGCCTGTGGCAGCATACTGAATCACATTAAAAATAAAAACTAGGAAAAATGACTCTGGAACCAACTTTTCAGCAGGATCAACAATGATAATTAAACAAAATAGTGACTCAATATGCCACAATGAATAGCTTGCCTTTTCTTCTAGTAGGAAACTTACAAGGATGCATTTTCCAACTGTTTTGGTGGAAAATCTTTGAAAAGCATGGCAACTGCAACAAGATATCTACTGCTAGTTCTTGTCATGCTTTCTTCTGGGAATGAAAGAATGATAAGCTATAGCCAAATAGACAATAGGACACAAATAAATGTGAATTTACTTACTATGCTCTATTTCAATTAACCTCCAATTCATGATCTGTTCATGTTGGAACCAGTTATTAACTGCCTTCCATAAACCATCAGTGGAGTCCTGTGCAATGGCCAATAAAAAGTAACACCACATCATGTTTGTGCTGCTGGATTCTTTGGTTGTGGAAACAACAGTTGAGCAAAGAGGAGTTCATTCCATGTATTAGGAACTCCTGGAAGACACCAATGCAGACAATCATGAGAACCACCTTTTGATCTGAGAATGTATTTGGATATATGTGACTCGCCCCTCAACTCTGAAACCCCAATGATATCTAAACATCGAACCCTTGTGCCCCACACAGCAATCTCAACAGCTAGATCTCTAATATAGTGTTCAATATAAGCAAAGTCTAATATAAGAAGTACATAATCACTTTAAGCCCCTGCTCTTTTACATATTTGGCTTTAATTTATTTGTCCCTGCTCTTTTACATATTGTCCTCCTTTTGCATATATTTTGTGTAATATAAGCAGTTTTCTTTCCAAAAAAATCTTATCAAATATACTTTAATATTATGTTTTTTTTTATTTAGAGAATGTGCCCTTACCCAGCTTTCCTGTATGGATCTTATTATGCCTAATAATTATAGTTCCTACAAAATGTGTGCATGTCTTTTATCAAGATTTCAACATTGCATGCACCATGTCTTCTCAAATAATTTCCTAAGTTATATCTTGACTGCAAAGATGCTCAAATAATTTGCAAGATACTTGTAACAACTCTACTTTTGGGCTTTTCAAGCAATTAGACAAATGCAGGGCTCAAGTACTCCATGGAGTTTCTTTCAAAGTAGGATGCAAACAAAAACTTTCTCATGATACAATGTGATACCTAAAGTGAAAGGCAAGCCTAGAAAGAGAATAATCTTGTAGATATGATGGCATATGTGTTGCAAACTTGAAATTAGTTAGCATTTCAGATTTTCTTCAGCATCCCTACTACTTGTGTTCTTCATTTTCTTTTCATTGCCAGATTCTTTGGAGCTGGATTCAAAACAAATGCAATTTGCATTCACACAATCTTTGGAGCTTTCGTGTTACAATATAAAAATGCACATAGATGAAGGTTACAAATGGAGATGTAGTGGACAGTCGGTAAATATCAAATGCATAACAGTTTTTGAACTCATCTCAAATTGGGTCCACTATATTTTGGTTGATGCACAGCAAATTAGCTCCATGTGTGCTTCTCTATCTCTAGGACTGTGGGAATAATATCTGTCACATGATCTAAATTGCATGACAGAGCATTTTATAGATTTAGGGTGAGCATGGCTTCAATGAGATCAAACTTCTTCTGGGGTCCTTTGATTGCTCATTCAGGCTGATAAGCAAGTCATTACAATCTATTACTTTGCTGGAGGGTAT
>LPNX010746041.1:541963-559110 GCA_001517045.1 Pseudotsuga menziesii
GTGTGCCATGGAATGCAGGTTTAGATTGTTCTTAATTCCAGAAATTGTCAGATTCTGAGAAAGAGAAATGTGATCTGATGCTGTTCAAGCTTGCCAAAGAGAGTGAATGGAAATGGTGTGCAAGCTGCAAACATATCGTTGAAAGAAGTTTTGGATACTCTCATATGATTTGCAGGTTAGTAAATTGGTAAAGCTCCTTATTTTCCTAAATATAATTACCTTCAAGCAGGGATGCTGTGAATTATTTCTTCTGATTGAAAAAAATGATGGTCCTCATCCTAACTTCTTGTTGATACAACACTTTTCAATTAGTTGATGGTCCTCATCTTAACTTCTTGTTGATACAACACTTTTCAATTAGTTGTGGTTATGGTGTCTTTACTTTGTGTCCATGGATACCTGAGTATTACCAGATAAAAAGCAAAGCTACTAACTAATTGTCCATGGCTTAGAAAGTATGTTTCCTGAATTACATAGTTTTGTAAGTACCCATTATTGGTTATGAACTGAGTGAAAACTAGTCTAAGTTTATGTTTCAAAGTCCAGAGATGTGGGTAGTGAGTATGCAGCTCTGTTTCCAAACTGAAACTGTAGGAAACTCAGTGCAAATAGAAAAATACCAGCCATTTAAACACCACTTATGTAAAAAACTCTGAGTAATGAAAACTGCCACTGCAATTTGCTGTTCATTACAGGAATTTTAATGGCTATTGTTTATGTATCTAAAGCAGAAGGCTAGCTGAAAAATATTGTTGTGGGTGGTGTTTTAGGTGTGGTTATGAGTTTTGTTATAAATGTGGATCAGGCTGGATGAAAGCTGGAATTCCCTCCAATTGCTCTGGGTAGAGATAAGTTTTTTTTGGATTTGGAGCCAGATAAAATGCCAAGTTTTGAAAGCCATATTGGTTATATATATGGTTTACCAAATTCCACTGCAATTTATTTTTTTACCACTTCTTTCAAAATTCAGAGTAGCACTGGTCTGGTTTCTTAGGACTATGGAAGACATTTCTCCTTTTGAGGTAGTTGATGCTGGAAAATGTGAATTCATTTTAGAACATGAACTGTAATGTTGAGTTGTTTGCAATTTGATTCAAAACCAGCCAATGGTGGTTAGGGTCCCACCCCCTGAGGACACCAATGACCCCCTAACTGAAGCATGTCTCATCCCATTGGCTGTATGAGTTATAATTACTGGCGTTTGTGCTTTTTCTTGTGTATACCAGAATGCTAGAGTTTATTGTTTTTTATGGTTTTATGTCACCTAGACTCATTTTATCTTTATTGTATGCCCAAGTGGCTGTTTTGATTTTTAGAGTGTTTTTGGGTGGATATAGTTGTGGGGCATGGTTTTCTATTTCTATTTGCTTGGTTTTCGAAATATTTTATTAACTACAAATGAATCAAATTTTCAGAAGATAAGCCTAGAAAGGACACAAGGAAGCCAGAGGGGAAGACTCTGTGTTGTATGTCAAATTGAGATGTTTATTTTTATTTAGTCATAATAATTAGTGAGGTGTTAGTCATAGTGATCAGTGAGGTATGATGCCACTGATAGCACAGGGCAAATTTAGTTTTTGAGATGAAGTGTTTTATTCCAATTATGGTCATTCTAATGAGTCATGTTCATACACATACTGTTCTTTCAATGCCCCTCTCAAAGTAGACCAATTTTCCAAATAAAGCAAATAGAACAAATATGGAAGTATTATATGGGGGCTAGTGTCTGCCTTAGACAATATTGATCAGTAAACATATCCATCTTTTTACCAGTAAATGGAAGATGGGTGTATGACCCAACACTTTAGACCAGTTAGCTTCCAACCACTATTTCAAAGACTCCTTTAACCTCCTTTCCCATAAACCTAACAACCGATGCCAATCTCATAAGGTCCTTGATCCTTTCCATACCTACATCATGGCCCATCACCACTTTAACCTTTTCCTTTTCAACCCTTACATATTTTTTCTTCTTGTGCATCTTTGCTTCAACCGCCCCTTCCCTTGACTTTGGGGATATTGGCTATGAAGAACTGCTAATTTCCTGTGGTGTAACCTGAGAGTGACATCCTTCTCGCACATTAGGGTTCAAATCCTCCAAAAACCCCCTTTGGAGATATGATGCATACTTGGACTGACCTAGTAAAGGCTCCAGTTGTACCCCCCCTGTGTGCTAGCTTATAGAGAGGTACCTAAAAATTTTCTACATGTGTCATCTATCTTTGAAAACCCTCACTTTAGCTTTCCCTGTAGATGTGTCGCATCTCCACTTAAACCTTGGGATTTCCTCCAAACTTTAAAAAATTCCTTGTGTGAGCGGAAGATTGTGGAGGGGTTTGGTGAGTTAACCTCCCCATATTCCACTTGATCCAGCCCTAGGTCCATCACCTAGGAAGCCTAAAGGCCCAAGGCCTAACACACACTTGCCCTGAAAAGATCCTAGGCCTGAAAAATTAAAAACCATCACACCCACGGATCTAGAAAAACCTTACACCCCCTTGTGCATTCCATCACTTCACCAACTCTTCTGAATTCGAACCTGCAGTGGTCTACCATCCTCTTCATGGTCACTAGAATACCACTCACAGTCTACAATTTTTGAATTTTTTCAAGCTCATATTGTTGCTCTTGGGGAAGTTGGAGAGAATAGCATCAGTAGCCGCTATATTTGTCTACGGCCTCCAATCCTCCAGTACCACTGGCGATCTTGAATCCTGTAGCAGAGTTGAGCAGTGTACCATTGCTGTGACTTCTGAAAAATGGAATTTCTGCTCTAAATATTATCAAGTTTCTCTAAATCTAGGGCAACTAGTAATCAATATTCTAGAAAGAAACAGAGAAACCCTAAATCAGAAATTATTATGAATCTACAGATCTAGTTATGAACTTATTTACCTTATTAAAATAATTTTGTATGTCTCAGAAGGTCTTGCATTCACATTATCAGAGTGAGCATTGGGATTTGTCTTACAATCGATATCATTGCAATTTGCAACCATGTCTCTCTTTGCTGGTTTTCACAGAGACTTTGCAGCCATTTCAAATGATATAGGGATTCCCACAGACTTTGCTGCAGCCTTTATAGGAAAAACTCAGTTTGACCATTTAAACATTGGTTATATATGTATATAAATAATTTAAAAAGTGGCCTACAGTTACAAACCTTCCAAAGATTTTCTTCAATATTCAACTATGCCATACTCTTCATATTCATTGATTGTTAGGAGTAAGCTGTTATGACCCTAGTGGGGGTATATATATGGTCTTATGTTTATGTAATAGTAAGTCGGACTGGTAAGCTGACATACTATTAAATATACTATTATACATTTGATCCAATATATACCCCATTAGGCTCATAACATATGCATTCAAGTTGTGATATTGCTTCTTCCTATTGAATCTAGTAAGGTATAAAATCCTAAATTTTACCTTAAGGAGCTCATACTGAGCTGCACTTGGTGTTTAACGAGGTTCTCACTCTCAAACTACAGGGAAACCAAGCTTAAGTTCTTAGGCATGGGGTATCTAAGAAGCATGTACCTTGTTGTGGGCTGATTATAGATACTTCATAGATTATTAGCATCAGTAACACTACAGCATGTACATTCGTTTTATGAAACATGTTTCAATGTATCAGTTATTATACTATACTTTTGTTGAAATTGGATTTTCTTTCAATCCTCCTATGTTCAACCCTCCTATATTATCATGAAAGTGGTGGTGGTCTTTCTATCCACTTTTCTATGTCTGGACCATGTTATGCGTCACGAGTTCTTCTTGTTTTCCTTCATAATGGGAATAATGGGTTGTTGTTTCTATGCAGTTTGTGTAGTCTGAAGTGCATTTGACAAGGTTGGCCACTAAGGAACAATCATGTCTTATGCACTAGATTTTATGGACCATGATATCTCTTTCTTCTTTTAGGAAACATTGACTTGAATGTTCTGGTATTTTTTCAAAATCTTGCACAGTGGATAGTGGTGCGAAGGTGTACATACTACAAACTTCCCTTGCATTAGATGCTTTGTGTATTATTAGTTGTGGCATGTTCTTAAAGCACAGTTCAATCAAGTATGCATATTGCAGCCGGCCCTAGGTTTTATAGTCAATGCCTTCATCATTTCTAAAAATAACTTGTTATTAGCCATTTGACTGCTATGGTTTGCTCATCTCCATTATAAACACATTGCTTTTTCTAATGTGTGTGTCATTGTTGCTTGCAAATGTAGTTCAGCCTAAATAAAAGCTAGCGTGCTTCAATTGCATAATGCTAAATACATTCTGACTTCTAAGTGCATTGCAGCCTACATGTTTTTATGTAAGCATTATTTTTCATCACTTACCAGTCGTGTCCCTCAGGTTTCTTTATTTGATCTCTCCAATTCTCTGTATTTATACCTGTCAGTCAATAAATAATGTGGTCCAGAGGCCTAGCCTGGCCTGGCCTTTGTGTATTATTAGTTGTGGCCTGTGCTTAAAGCACAGTTCAGTCAAGTATGCATATTACAGCTGGCCCTAGGTTTTATAGTCAATGCCTTCATCATTTCTAAAAATAACTTGTTATTAGCCATTTGAATACTATGGTTTTCTCATCTCCATTAATAACACATTGCTTTTTCTAATGTGTGTGTCACTGTTGCTTGCAAATGTAGTTCTACCTAAATAGAAGCTAGCGTGCTTCAATTGCATAATGCTAAATACATTCTGAGTTCTGAGTGCATTGCAACCTACAAGTTTTTATGTAAGCATTATTTTTCATCACTTACCAGTCGAGTCCCTCAGGTTTCTTTTTTTGATCTCTCCAATTCTCTGTATTTATACCTGTCATTCAATAAATAATGTGGTCCAGAGGCCTTTTCTCATAGATGAAACCATCTTTAGACATTCAAAACATATATTGTTGGAAAGTTCAAGTCTAGAACATATGACCGGGCCATGAAAATTGATATGCATGAATCAATTTCTTTACTACCTATAAATAGAGTACAAGATGGTTGGGCATTGGGCAGCATTTTCAGAATCAACTCTAAGTGAAGATCTACCTTCCTGGTCTTCCTGTTCTGCTATTTAGATATTATAAATGGGTGGTATAGTGCAATTAGTAGGTATTTGAACTAATTATCAGTGCACATTAGTTACTCCATTGATATGATACTACAATGTTATTAATAATTTGAATGAAGAGTCTTTCAGGATCAAGTTCCTACATCTTTTCCTATCGCAAGTGTTCTTTGGCCCAGAGTATGTGCCTATTTGTCAACGCCAAATACTAACAAATTGTACCGACTTTGACCTAAAATTTCCTTAATGTTCCCTGCCATCTACTAGCTACCTTGGTAACCAGTTGCAGCATTTGCTAATTTATTGGACAAGGTACTGGATACAAGGATTCCTTGCATAAGTTGTATGTGTCAACTTGTCAGTGTTGAATAGCCATGACCTTGTTAGCTACTACTCTACCTACTCTCGAGCAACTATCCTAGTTCCTAGGTTTAGGTTCCTTGGAGCTCTTACTCTGGGTTTTCTCCTTGTCTCAACCAAGGGTTTTCTAGCTTACTTTAATGTAGATATCCCTTAGAATAGTTGAACCTGAGTGATCAAGGAATTCCTTCTCTTGATGTTTGGCAGTTGTAGGATGGAGCAACATATGCTTTTTCCAAAATGGCCCTGAATACGACAAAGTAAAAAATCCAACTCTGGTATAGTTGCAGGTTGTTTATGGATTTTTGGAGGTTGTGGGTCGATTCAGAGACCCTCAAAACATTTGGGGGCATGAAAGAACTATGTCCCTGGAGCTTTGATCCATGAAACTAGGCCTGGCACCCAATTTTCTGTCAAATTTACTAGCTGAAATTTCACCAGGAAAAAGACAAATTCGAGCCATTTTGAATAAAGAATATCCTATGCTGTTATAGGACCCTTTAATGCATTGGGTTCTTTTATCTTGACAGCAGTACTTTCAGATTTCTACCTGTAGCTATTATCATATGGTTTTTCTTTGGCCTTCGTTGGCCTCAATCCTCGACTGTGCACTCAAGGACTTTGTATTAACGGTTTCTTTGGCATCCACATTTGGAGTATTGCTAATGTTGCTGCTCTGGTTGCAGTTCGTTCAATAACATCTTTCTCACTTACACATTGTAAGCATTCACTTTTTGTACACATTGTAAGCATTCACTTTGGCACAATTCCTAGTTGTCTTCTGTCCACCAATTGTATTAACAGTGAACATAGACCCATCTAAAGTCTCTTTAAAAATTTAATCTAAACTCTCATTTAAGCCTTAAAATAATTGCATCTCAATTATTTTATCCCATTTGGTACTTAATAGATCTTAAGTTTAGATGGATCTACACTGATTAAATACTTCTCAAGTTGTAGAATGTGTGAAGCAATACTTGGATAAGAGTAATGTTGCACATCATCCCTAGAAGGGTAGGTGCCACCTTCGAGTAAGACCCCCGATCTTGGGTGTGTCTCCAGACATCTAGGTCCTTGCTAAATCATAATTTTCCTAGTAGGTGTTGGGTTGTGGGCTGTTGGCACTAGCATAGGGTTTGTTAGCCGGATTTTAACATAGAAAATGTTTCCTATAGCTGCATGAAACACTTTTTCTCAAATTTTGTTGAAGAAAGTGTGAGGAAATGAACCTTGGCACAACCCTCTTGCTTCCCACAATCACTGCAACTACACCAAACCCAGATCAAAATGCTCCAAAACACAAGGAAATTGCTTTTCCTTGGCAGGAAACCCCTTTGTTCAAATGCTGTTGAAGCAAGTATGAAAAAGAATGAGAGTCAAATCGTTTATTTAGAACAAAGATAGTCTGTGAGGGTTTTCTAAAAGTTTCTTCAATGTGAAACTAGGGTTAATGTCAGATAAAAGTACTTGGCTAAGTCCCCATGGTCAACTCCCTAGTCAAAATGCAATCAAAACATGCAAAATCACACCCATTTTGTGTGGAAACTCCAATGAAACGCGACTTGGCGTTTCAGAATTGTGAAATACCATCTGAAATGTAATGGAGTAATGGAGTTGGATACTTTGATGACTGACATTATAAACTTTGTTGAAACATTAGCTGGCTATTCTTCTTCATCTATTCTAGGTTATAGGTTTAAGGTTGCTGTTGGTAGGCAATTTGAGTGACTTGACCAGACTTTGTGAGTTGGACCTTGATCTTGCCAGTGGATCCTTAATTTGGCAGCTTTGTATGAACAATGCTCCATTATTGGTGGAAGTATATTTTAACCTTGAGCCCAAGCTCTATGGGTTATAAGTATTGGAGTATTGCCAACAGTGGGTTAGGAGTATTAGAGTATTGAATGCTAGTACTATTGGAGTTGGAGACTTTTATGACTTCTACTTCTTCTTCCATATAATTCTCTCTAATTTCCAATCTTTTAGCTTTAGACTTGTCTCTCTAATGTCCAATCTTTTGGCCTTATACTTGTCTCTACACAAGTCTAATGATGCCTCATTGTGTGTACAAATGCCTTAGAATTATGTGCTCACAACTATCATAATGATAGGCTATACAACGGAAAAATATGGCCAGTACATAATCATTACATCACAGAAGATGGCAGTACATTACATTCCCCCTTAATGACAACTTTGAAAATCCTGGATAAAGTGGAAAAGAGAACTTCAAACTTTGCTGCTGTCAAGGATAAGCTGTTGAGTGGAACAACGTAGGAAACCGTCATAAGCTGCAACCAGATCCTCAATAAGGTGCAAGAAAAAGAGACCTGCTACCGTCAAGAGTCAATGCAGAAAGATCCAGTAATGCCAGCATTCCAATCAGCTACACAGTTAGCTGTGTTTATTTATTTAAATTGGTGCAGAGAGGGTTGAGAATTTGAGAAATACTGTTTGAACCAAATTCACACTCTTTTTGGTGGAGGGGTCAAACTAGACTTATGACTTGGGGCACTAGGGTCAACCTGACAAATAGAAAAATACAACATTACACACATTTTCAAGAAAATTTAAATATTTGGTTGATTGCTATTGAAATTTTATCAATTCAAGCCAACAAATTTATGGCTACTGGCTGGAATTGAATTCTATATACTCTTTGACAGGAACCCATCAAACTTTTGGCTGGAGTTGACCTGTCTAAGTCTGATCAAGACTTGCCATGTCTGGCAAAGTTCTATCAGATCTGGTCTGGACAAGCTGGGTCAAACTTGGGACTGACAGGTCTGACTAGATCTGGCTGGGTCTGGTCTGAACTGATTCGTTTCGGAGTTCGGTTTGGTCTAAATTCAAATTCTGGGTAGACTTGGCCATGTCCTATGACCATGGAGCAGCCAAATAATTAATTTCAAATTTTAGCTGCAAGTATGGACTCTGGAGCCACTAATTAAAAAAATAGGTTCTCAGTTGTGGAGCAAGATGTTGAGAATCCTGGGGTTGCCGAACTAATTTAAGAAAGGGGGCCTATCTCTAGGTTCTGATATATGTTGATAAGGACTAGAGATGGAACAAGTTGAGGAAATATAAAATATATATTGATATACAGAGGAGGAAACTTTAGGAACTTGTTAGGGAAACACGACATCGTATCTCTAATTTCAGTATTTATGGGCCTGTAAGTACAGTTTAAGAATTTTTTTACAATTGCTTGCAAGAATGGAAGGCCTTTCTCCACACAAATAAGACCTGATGTAATTGGTAAAATAATATCTTGAGGAGTTACAATTACAAATGACACCTAGATGAGAGTTACATTCCATTAAATGATAGAATCCATGATAAACAAATTCCACTATAGACAAAACATACAGCAAGACAAAAACTACCGAGGACAAAACTCATTTATATTACATGATGAGCAATTGATCCCATGGTGTTGATCATAGATCATGCCAATTCTTTGATAAAGATCCACATTAGTAATGTGTGTTTGTTTGGGGTAGCTGTATATGGCCTGAATCTACTATTTCATTATTTGTTGATCTACTTGAAATGTTATATTCATTTGTTTTCAATGCAGAAAAAGTCTTATAAATGAAATTTGTTTATGGCCAATTTCAGCAGGAAATTTGACATCAGCACCTACTGACGAAGCAATCCGATTGGCAATTAAAGTGCTATCAAATGCTAAGGACGAGCCCTGTAAGAGTATTTTAAAGATGCCCGCATTAGCATTGAATGATGGTGAGAAATGATTTTCAAGATTTATATCAATGAATGGCTTAGTGGGAGATCCTATTTCCTTTGAGAAAGAACGTACCGAGGTTAACCCTTGGACGCCTGAGGAGAAGGGAATTTTCCAAGAGAAGTTTGCTGCATTAGGTAAGAACTTCAGCAAAATTGCTTATTTTTTGGATCACAAGACTACAGTAGACTTTGTTGAGTTTTTCTATAAAAATGAAAAGGCAGAAGACTTTATGAAAATAAATAAAATGCACAAACAGCATAATGAAAGAGATTATTCTTGTGTAAGTACTTACCTCACCACCTCAGGAAATAATCAGCATAGAGAGTCGAATGCAGCTTCAATGGATGTATTAAAATATGCCAGTAATCAGGCAGTGGGTATTCAGCATAAATTGCAAAAGTATGCTAGAAGGCCACTAATGGGCATGCGCTTTGATCATGGAAGATTTACTAGTCAGTCTTTCATGGACACATCTAACAAAAGAATAGTCAATTCTGATTTGGATCGTGAAAGCACTGCCGCAGTGGATGTCTTGGCAGGGATATGTGGTGCTTTTTCTTGTGAAGCAGTAGGATCATGTGTTACTACAACTGGAGTTGATCTATTTGAAAGTATTCAGGAGAAAGGTTTCTCCAGTCAACACAGGAAGAAAAATGCTGATACTGATCATACCTTAACATCTGAAGCTGTTGAAAATATTGAAATACAATATTCTTCCGAAGAAAATTGCGAGGACATCAATGTAGATTGGACTGATGATGAAAAGGGTCTTTTTATCAGTGCCGTGGCCATGTTTGGTAAGGATTTTGGAAGAATTTCCCATTATGTCCATTCTAGAACAGAAGTTCAATGTAAGACGTTCTTTAGCAAAGCTCGTAAACGGCTTGGACTTGATGAACAATGAAATAAATACAAGACGATGCTTCTCCTTCAGAGCATTGGCTTGGACTTGATCTTGGTCTGTCTTAAGGGCACTTTCCTATAAAAGGCACAATCTTCAAAAAAATCTACATAGACTATCCGCGATGTCTGAAACCAACTCTGCCCCTCGGCTAAAATGCCTAATGGACGACCATTTTGTCAAACAAAAACCAACCCATATGTCTCACCACTTGATGCAAACTCTGCTACCCACTAACTCATCCAATCTTCTACTTCAAGAAATCATATATAATATTTGCAAAATGTTTGACTGATCTTTAGTCTCAATTATCAACTATTCAACAGGTTACTCAAATCAATTGGTGCCTGGATCCCATATTGTTCATTTCAAAACATTAAGCCTTTTCTTTTGAATGACCGTAATCTTTCACAAAGATCAAAGTTATTAATAGATGAAGGAATTCGTAACCCCAATAACCCAGCATAAGCAATCTCAGGAAGATATTTAAAATCCACTTCTAATATAAATGTAATCTCGGGAAGATCTTCAAAAACCTCTGCCAATATACTCTTTAATTTCTATAATCTCATTACCAGTTTCCAATCCAAGACTCGACAAGTGATTCAAACTGTTGTGAGACTCAAAATAAAAACAAAAATTTCTACTACGACCAACTCTGTATCATTCAATAGCAACAGAAACCCATCAAACACCAAATCCTACTGAAAACATTAATTTGCTGTGCAAAACCCCAAAAAACTCAATTTGGGTTCATTAGTAATGATTGTTTGAGGCCTTGATTATGCAAATCAAAAGTAAGGTTCGAATCCGAGGCACTTCCAACACAAACTAAAATGCTGAGCTTATTGAAACCCCAAAACCCAGGTCAACTAACAAATAAGAAGAACCTCGTATTAAGGTCGTTTTGCTCCATTTCCCAAGCATCTTTCTGTGCAAAAACTCGATGATTCCTTTCTCCAACAATCCAAAATGAATTTTAGGGTAGATAAAGGGAAAGACGCCTTCAAATAATGAACAATTGAACGTGGCGGTAAAAAACAGGCTCGCGGGAATGTTGTTTTGTCTATACATTGGTCAAATGACAAAATGTCTCAAAAAATAAAAAGAAATGAGCAAACCACTAAAATATATAATTCTTTCTATCACTGTTTTCAATACTATGATATTATTAAGTAGAATGGTACACATGCAATTTTAAGAATTAGTTTTCTGGGATGGTTTGCCACATCTCAAGTATTAGTGGTTGGAAAATATATGACAAACAAAGTTAAACTCTGTCAAATACCTAAACATCAATATTGGTGAAAGTAAGTGTACATGGCCATTTAAAGTGTAAGGATTAATATTTTCTAAATAAATTTAATAAACATTAATATAGCAACAAAATCCCTTCATTGCTGGACTATTTTCTCCCTTTACTATTAGATTGTTTCTCCCCCTTCACTACTAGAAATATAATGGTAAAAATAAGAGGCTAATTTTCCCATTTAAGTGCATGATAATGTGAGGTAAGTGAAAGATTAGGGTTTGGGGGGAGGAGCCCACACTTCCCTTGTTATTTTTAGCTTTTGTAAGATTAAAATTTAGCATTTTTTTGTAGAGAATGTGGTCCTTGAGAACCCAAAATAACCAAAAATTACCCAAAAGAACCTAAAAACAGGGTTCAAGTACCCATTTGGGGTTAACTCCCCACTTGATATCTAGGAAGAGCCAAGTACTTCATAGAAGAACACAGTTCATTTGGGTTCTTCTGCATGAAAACATATTCATCGATGGGATTACTAAGGAAATTGTTTGATATATTAAAGGAAACAATTGTTAAATGGGCTCTGTTACAATAATTAGTTGTCTCAATATTGATTGCAAACAGTCCCTGAATCTAGAATTTTATCAACCTAAACCATTTCCAATCAGCCGCTCTATAAAACCCATCCGTTTTCCAGCGAAATGAAAAGTAATGTTTTACTGAAACCCAAAATGTTATCACCCCCAATTACGCTTCACCTTGCCGGCATAACTTTCCTCTTGAGACAAAAAAAAATGAAATGAAAAGGAAAAGAAAAAAGTCGGTAGAATAGAGACCTAATTAAATTATTGTCTTAAAAAATTGTTTCAAAACCACTCCTAGTTTAGTAGTGTATCAAACGTTTTTTATCATGATAGTTAAATTGCTGTCAATAGCTAAGTTGTCATAAATGAGGAGGTCTATAATTTACTAAATTCTAACACGGCAGATGGATTCAGAGACCCCCTCTGAATCCACATGTCGTGTTAGAATTTAGTAAATTGTACAAATTCATTGTCAAAATTGTAATTTTCCATTGCTGGAGTGACACAACTAAAAATAACCAAATAATGACCAATTGTTATGTGGTCATTTTTAGTCTAGATACCCCGTGACCAAATTTGGTCATTTATCTTGGTCTTTTCAGTTTAGTTTTTACACGTGACCAAAAGTGGTCATTTATCTTGGTCTTTTTTGGTTAGCTCACATAAATTTATCAATTTTGGTCATTTATCCCTTGAAAAAAACTGTGGTGACCAAAAGTTTTGGTCTCCTGGTCACTAATCTCTCATTTTCCACTAGTGAAAGAAAAACAACTGGCAGCTATGAAGGATGAAGAATGGGAGGTTCTTGACAGAAAGGCACTGGGAACAATATGGTTGTGCCTGGCTTCGTTGGTGGCCTTCAATATTTCAAAAGAAAAAAAAACAGATGGTGTGATAAGCGCATTAAGTAAGCTCTACAAAAAACCCTCGGCTTCTAACAAGGTATTTTTAATAAAGCATTTATTTAATATGAAGATGTCACAAGGTGGATCTGTTGCTGACCATTAAAATGAGTTTAATACACTTACCAGTCAGTTAAGTTCTGTAAAAGTGAACTTTGATGATGAGGTTAGGGCTCTTCTAATCTTGTGCTCATTGCCAGAAAGATGGAATAGCTTGGTCATGGCTGTAAGTAACTCTGTCCCTAGTTCAAACACTCTTAAGTTTAATGATTTTGTTGGTGTTATTCTTGGTGAGGAAATGCGAAGAAAAATCACAGGTGAGACATCAGGTAATGCCTTGACCATGGAGAGTAGATGGAGACAAAACGAGAGAGGAAGGAGCCCAGGAAATCGTGGCAAGCCTAAAAAGGGAAGATCCAAGTCTAGATTCAGAAAAATAGAGTGCTGGAACTGTGGTAAGAAAGGACACCTGAAGAAAGATTGTAGAGCACCAAAGAAGAAAGGTGAGAGGCAACAAGAGACTACCCAGGAAGCTAATGTAGCAAGTGATGTGTTACAATATGCTTCGATTCTTGCATTAGATAATACTAGTGATTAATGGGTATTATATTCAAGGGCTTCATGTCATGCTACACCCCATAGGAAATTCTTTCATGATTATGTTCAAGGTGATTTTGGACATGTTTTATTGGGGGATGATGAACCATGTAAAATTGTTGTAAAGGGTAAGCTACGGATTAAGTTAAATAATGGAAGTGAATAGCTACTAAAGGATGTAAGGCACATTCCTTCTATGAAAAGAAATCCGATCTCAACAGGGTAGTTGGGAGATAGCAACTGTTTGTCTATGTTCGGAGAAACGTGGTGGAAGATCACTAAAGGATCACTGGTAATAGAAAAAGGAGGTAGGGTAGGTACATTATATTTATGTCCTCATAATACTGATTATTCTATCTCTGTAGCTTCCACAGAAACAGGTGTGGTGTTGTGTCATCATAGGATTGGCCACATGAGTGAGAAGGGGATGCAAATTCTCCACTCAAAGAAACTGCTTCCAGATCTGAAGCAAGTAAGTTTGGAATTCTATGAGAACTGTGTTTATGGAAAATAGAAGAGAGTTAGATTTCTTAGGTTTGGGAAACAAAAGAAGAGTGAAAAGTTAGAGCTTGTCCACACAGATGTATGGGGACCAGCTCAGGTACAATCTCTTGGTGGCTCTCATTATTATGTTACTTTTATTAATGATGCAACTAGAAAAACTTGGGTTTATTGCATTAGAAAGAAATCTGATGTGTTTGATACTTTTAAGAAGTGGAAAGATTTGGCTGAGAATAAGACATGAAAAAGGTTAAAATGTCTCAGATCTAATAATGGAGGCGAGTACTGCAGCAAGGAGTTTGACAGTTATTGTTCACACAATGGGATTCATAGAGAGAAGACAGTCCCTAGAACACCACAAGAAAATGGTGTGTCAGAAAGGATAAACAGAACGATCATGGAGTGTGTAAGGTGTATGAGATTGCATGCAGGGTTGCCCTTACAGTTTTGGGCTAATGTTGTAAACACTGTTGTTTATTTAATAAACAGAGGGCCTTCAAATGCTTTGGATGGTGGAATTCCAGAGAAGGCATGGACATGTAAACAGGTAAAATACTCATTTCTGAGAACTTTTGGTTGTAAATCATTTGTACATATTGATAAAGATGATAGAACAAATCTTGAGGCTAAATCCAAGAAATGTACCTTTATTGGATACGGGGTTGATGATTTTGGTTATCGCTTATGGGATCTTGAAAATCACAAAATCATTAGGAGTAGAGGTGTAGTATTCAATGAAAAGGTCATGTACAAAGATCAGTTGCAAGGAAATAAAGAAGGAGAGGAAAACACAGAGTACACAGTGCTTAATGAAATCAAAGAAAATGAAGTTCCAAAGGAACCATAAAATCAAGAGCAGCAGCAGGTACCTGAAACTTTTGCAACTGTAAGAAAGTCTACCAGGTTAAGTAGACCCCCTAAACGATTATCTCATTCATTGATGATTGATTCTGGTGAAATAGAATGTTATGAAGAAGCAATGCATGTAGAATCTAGAAAGAAGTAGGAGCAATGCATGGATGAGGAGATGGACTCATTGGTAAGAAAATAGACTTGGGATCTGGTTAAGTTGCTTGCAGAAAAAAGGGCATTGCAGAATAAATGGGTTTACAGGTTGAAGGAAGAATATGGAGGCAAGAAGCAGTACAAGGCTAGAATTGTTGTAAAGGGGTTTGCACAAAAGAAAGGTATATACTTTGATGAAATATTTTCTCCTGTTGTTAAAATGACTTCAATTAGAACTATTTTAAGTCTAGTGGTGGTAGAAGATTTGCATCTTGAACAGTTAGATGTAAAAATAGCCTTTATCCATGGGGATTTGGAGGAAGAGATTTATATGCATTAGCCACAAGGATACGAGGTCAAAGGGAAGGATAATTTGGTTTGCAGGTTGAAGAAGAGCTTGTATGGCCTGAAGCAAGCTCCAAGGAAGTGGTATTTGAAATTTGATAAGTTTATGACAGAACAAGGTTATGATAGATGTCATTTTGACCAATGTGTTTATTTCAAGAGGCTAGATAATGGAATATATATTATCTTGTTATTGTATGTAGATGACATGCTTGTTGCAAGGTCTAACATGCAGGATATAAATGTGCTCAAAAGAAAACTAGCTAGATCATTTGCGATGAAGTATTTGGGTGCTGCAAAGTAAATCCTTGGTATGAGAATAACAAGAGATAGGAAAAATCGCAAATCGACATTGTCTAAAGGTGAGTACATAGAAAAGGTGTTGCAGAGGTTTAGAATGGAGAATGAAAAACCAGTTAGTACACTTTTGGCTAGCCATTTCAAACTAAGCAAGGATATGTGTCCAAAGACACAGGAAGAGATAGATTACATGTCCAAGATTCCCTATTCATTAGTTGTTGGAAGCTTGATGTATGCCATGGTGTGCACAAGACCAAATATTGCACATGCAGTGGGAGTTGTGAGCATGTATATGAATAATCTAGGTAAAGAGCATTGGAAAGTAGTATAGTGGATTCTCAGGTATTTGAGAGGTACCACTTCTCATGCATTATGTTTTGGAGGTTCAGACACTGTTCTACAGGGATATTTTCACTAGTACAAAATGAGGAATTAGCTACTAGGTGACTAAAAATTCTAGTCACCACGGGTTTTCCAAGTGATTTACTACTAAATATGAGCAATTTTGATTGACTCAACTATAAACGACTAAAATTAACGACTAATTTAGTCACCAGTTAACAAATATGACTAGATAATAAGTGACTGAGTTAAAAATGACTAAAATAAATTACTAATTTAGTCACGACATAAAAAATGACTAGCTAGAAGAATATGAATTAATTATTTATGTTAGTCATTTTTAATTGTGTCATGAAAAATTGCAAATTTGGAAATGAAGTGTAATTTTTGTAAGTTGTCTACCTTCTATTAGTAATATTAGTGCCATGCACCTCGATCTTCAGAGATCCAACAAAGCAATTGCATGAACTTTTAGCCTTATGGGGGATTTTATGGTTCGCAAAAAAAAAAAATTCTCTAGCTTTCTATTTTTTGGCTAATCAAAGGTCATGATAATTGATTGGGCCAGAGGTCTCACCAAGTTGCAGTCACTGAGTTATATATGATTGTTGGTTGAAAAGGATTGGGCTCCTAAAGAATTGTTTTCTTTCTTTATCCTTCAAGCACCTGTACAAGGAGTTCAATTCTGACGTGGACCTACTGTGTTGAATACTTAGGCTAAGATGGCTAGATTTACAAGTAATTTGTCTGAATCTAAGAAGATGCTTGAAGACACATCTACGAAGAGTAAATGGAATTGGAATTCAGGCAATTCTAAACATGGTGATGAGATTGGTGTCGGTGGACAGAAATTGAAAGTGACAAATATTGGTATTGAGCTTCACGTTGGGTCTCCACTACCTTCAGAATGACATCAATGTTTAGACCTTCAAGTTTGTTCTGTGTTTTTCTTGATTATCTATTGTGTTTTTTTTCTTTGTTGTGGATGTGGTGGAGATGAAATGGCTAGATCATAATTCCCTTACAGTAACAGAGGAATGCTACACCTACAGATGCACTATAATAGGCCATAAGGATCAAATCTATTATTGGATATCCTGTGATTTTCACAAGTTGTAGCCCTGAAAATAGGTCAGACCTGCCGAGGTTCATAATAATATTGCTATGTTTACAGATAAAACTCAGGAACTAGCAATTCAAGGGTTGGTAGACCAAAAATGTTGTGTATAGGATTTCAAACTAAATGTTA
>LPNX010746049.1:0-27830 GCA_001517045.1 Pseudotsuga menziesii
TTCAAATGGAGCTGTCCAATGTACTCCTTTTCTGAAAACAGTGGAGGGAAGCTCCCGGAACAGGAAGCCCTAATTTTCCAATTTCTTCTGCAGAAATGCCAGTTACTATTTCTATGATATCTCTGAAATTTCTGCTCCTCTATGTCTGAAATTTTGCATTGCAGTAACCTCGCATGTCCCTGATCTAACAACATATTTTTCATTAAAATTGGTTTCACCATTTGGTCTTTATGATCCTTTTCCCAAGGTGACCTGTTACGGGACTATTCAAAACAGTGAAGTTGTACAACATGCCACGTGTCACTGGTTCATCTTCTGAGTCTGATATTTAGAAAAATGAAATTAAAGGCCATGCCCTTTCTAGAACATCTTTAGAAATTCCATTTGGACCTCTGTAGCCCAAGATATCGTAGATCTCCCCAGATGTCCTGTTTAGGGATGAATTTTGGAAGAGGATGGAACCCTAACTTGGAGAGATCATATCTCTTAGAATATAGTGAATCTGAGGCTGATGTTTTGACACAGGATTCATATGGATTTTAGCTTTGGAACCTGGAATTTTCAGCTCCTGAAACTATGCCAATCTCGGGATATAGCGAATGTACCAAAACTTAGCCGTTTTAGTATTTAGGGTTTTTCTAGCTCGGGGTCAAACTATGGTTTGAATTTCCTAGAATTTCACCCAACCAAATTTCTTGATCCAGGTCTCTAAAATTTGGTTTTTATGAGGATAAAAATCCTATTCTAGTCTCACTCAAAAATTCCTCTTCTGTAGAAAGCCCTAATTTCCACATCGAAAACTGAAAATGCTCGGAATCGAATTTCGCTTCGACAGAAAGATGTGCCCTTCAATGGAGAGTCAGCCTTGCATACTTTTCCTGATGGATTGTGGAGAGAGACCCAAAAAGTAAGAATCCCTAGCTTCTACAGCTGCACAATGTCTTCTTCTCAGGTTAGCTCTGATCCCATGTTAGTTTTTCATCATATAAGCTAGTATTATGATCTTAGGATCTTTTCACTGAGAGAATAACAAGCACAGCAATAAAACATAAGCACATCACAAGAGAAAAGAGCCACAAATATTTTTCCTCGAGGAAACCATAAAGGAGAAAACCCCACAACTTCCTCAGAGATAGAATCAACACAAAATGGTAAAACCGAAAAACAGTAAGATGCACTCCCGGCAGCAGTAGTCTTCTTCTTCTCTAGTCCCAGTGTATTTCCTTCCTCACTTATGCGCCACACTTGAGTAAGTGAGTGATGTTGCAAGTGATAAATAGAGAGGCCCTCACTCTCTATTTATATTCTTCAGTTCACTTGAAGTGCACTCCAACATGTTGGCCTCACTTAACAATTACTTACTAGAGCCGACATCTCTAGGAGTGTCTAATAACCCTAGTGCCCCACCACTTGTGGGGACTTTGCCTCTTCCGACCAATAGGAGGGTAACACAATGGTGGCAACTATTGCCCCGAATTACAATGACTCACCTATGTTCGAATTCACTAGGATAGTCTAATAACCCAAGGGCCCCACAACTATGGGGACTTTAACCCTTGACCAATAGGAGGGTTACCCACAATGACTTGACATGATCTATTCATTATAGAAACTTCCCGATCGGAACATCGGGGCATGACATGAATCAAATACATTACAATACATCCCAGAATAGACATCGGGTTACAATACATAGGAAATACGGATGAATACATTCTGAAGTTACAATTACATCAACACAGTTAACATCCTAAAGGGTCTAATCTAGAAACTAAAATCAATTCCTTTATTAATTTCTAAAACTCCATACTTCACTATTTTGGCATTCATAATTAAGTCTTGAAAGATTGATTTAGCAAGTAATGATGTGAAGTAGTAAGAGCTGAAAAAAATTGTTTGTTTACTATGTACTAAGTTTGTTTCCTATTTAAAATGAAGGAACTTCAGTTCATTCTCGAGGCTTAATTAGTTCTTGAAGCTAATGCAGTGAAATAATGATTTTTGTACAGGTAAGATGCTTTGTATCCCAATTTCAGGATCAAGATTAATTATCTCAACTTACAAAAGTAAAATGCCAAAATATTTGTTTAGTTTACAACTTTGAGAAAAAGAAGGTATTGTCAAACTTGAATCTTTTCCAAATATTGACATTGTTAAGTTGTTACACAACGTTTAAGGTCTAAGTTGTTAACCTTTTTATTCTTGTTTTAAGGACATAATGTTTGCGTGTATATTTACTTCTTATTTATTCATTTATAAGCATAAGTACTTACAAATACAAGCAGAATTAGAAGTAGATGCTTTCCACCTAACTTTGAATATAACTTGTACATCCTATATTTATCCTTTTGTTGTTATATTAAATCCTAAATTCTACATGCAACTCTAGAGAATGATAAATCTTGCAAACTAAATCTTGCAATACATTACTATTTGTTACCAAGGTAATGTATGTGCACTTGTATCAACATACATTTAAACGTTACATAAGTCTAGGCATTTCCATAAGATATTAAAGAAATGACATTTATATATATGAAACTAACGATATTAAGAAGAGTATAATTTTACTAACTACCTAGGTACTTACCATGTGAAAGTGAAAAATAATACATTATAAGGCTATATGTGTAGTATTAATGCTTTGTTTTTATGGGGTGGAAATTTCATTACCTAAAGAACATTTAAAAACCAAAAAGCTTTGCATAAGCTAAAACTCACTATAAGGTGTTTATATAGTAAGTATAACCCTATCTATGCAAAACCAACCTATAATACCCTTACCCAAAATTATAATAAAGCATCTCTATACTTGAAATCTTGTACTTGTATGCTTTTAACCAAAATACTAACAAGGATATGAATATCCTTTTTGGAGGCTTTACTCAAGCTCTCGAACTATAGAGAAACACCAACAAATTCAAGTCAAAGTGGAAACCACGTGGGTATATCTTAGTGGATAGGGTTTTGGTGTTGGTAAACACTACTGCAAAACTGTTCCAACCCTAAAATCGTGCATTAATTACCATACCCTTCATTGCTGTGGAAAGTTCCGCCAGGATCATGGCCTCATGGCCATTGGTGCCATCATTTTGTCTCTGTGAGTGATGGCCTTCAATGCCAAAGTATAGCTCTATGAGTGTCTTCACCCGTATATCAACCAAGCTAAAAATTCTCTCCTTATAGTAGTGTGGTCTCTCATTCTAAACTTGCCCCTTTTTTGTGGATTTTCGTTGACAGTGGGGAGATTTGGTTTCATCGTGGCCTTTGCTATTTTCTTTAACATTCTTGTTGAGGTTTTAGATTCTGTTTCTCCTTCCTAGTTTTTAGGGTATGAGGTTTCCTTGGCCAAGGTTACTGTGCACAACAAAATCAATATGCGACTGAGGACAAAATATCTCCAGGTAAACGTTTTTATAACCCTTTCTGCATTTGTCCAAAAAAAATCTTTAAGGTAACAATATTTTTTATAGAAAAGAGATTTACACATTTTTTTTTAAAATCTTGTGGAAACTTCAAAAACACTACTATGATGTGGAAGACACACGATAAATCCACAAAATGGGATCCACACTTCTCATACAACCTAGTAAGCCTCAGTTTCATGCGTGATGTATTCTCCTATGATGAAGTGTGGGGTTTGGAAAGATGTTATCTTGCAGAGTTTGGATCTCCCTTACCGTAGCTGCATTTTGAACCACACTTGTTTGTAAAGGCCATGTGGTTGTAGACTATTTTTATTGATATCTTATATTTTTATTAGGGTTTTTTAGTTTGTAAATACCTTGTTTTTAAGTTGTAACAGTTGACAGTGAAATGGGTGCACTATCCTCTATAGAAAAAGGTCTTTACTAGACTTGGACATCATGATTTTTTCGTGTGTTGGAAATTTTAGTTGGTTTATGTTAGCTTAATGAAGTTTGAAGAACCTTGTGGTTATTTACCTTCTAGTGAAAAGATTTGATAAAATATAATGCAAGGATTTTGTTGTTTGCAAAAATCCATAATTATGATTTTTGTTAAGATGAGGTTTTTATGTGACAATTTAAAGTGAAAGCTATCCTCTGGGGTTTCCTTTTAGTTTAAGTATTTATTTGTGAAATAATAAAAAGAAAAAAGAGATTGTAACTAAAACCTAAGTATAACTCTGTAAATATGTTCCACTTTCTTGGGGAACATGACCACAAAAATAGGGAAGGTTCCTCCTCCAACAGCTCAAAGTAGTTTGAGGATGTTGCCAAGTGTCAATCCACTCTCAACCTAGCCTATTCCACCAAGTGGCTAGTAGACACTTCTCTAACAACATCCTGAAGTTGTTGTCCCATCTTTTATTTATTAATTAAAAAAATATTCAGCAATTAAATACAATTATCCTTGACCATACTTGGTCAATAATTACAAACTTTATAATAAAACTTAAACATAATGTCTCGTAAAACATAAAATGTTTTTGCAATTTGGGGTATGCGACATAACACCTCCTTGGATGCTCCATGGTGGTTCTATTCTAGATCCTAGCACCTTTTTTCGGTGCTCATTGACAGCTTTGTCTTACCAAAATCATGAGCTCCCTTTTCAGAACCATAATACCTAAGGGTTATTCTGTTCACGAATCCCCCACTCCCATGGCAGTCCCCTTAGGTGGCGTGAATGTGTACGACAAGAATTCTAACGAGATGTCTTGCACCTGTGCATACCCATCGATGCATATTGGTGCCTAACTAGCCACGAATATCCTTCTCATATCACTTCCATTACCAAGTATAGGTACCTGCAACTATCACCATATTTACATCATGGATTTTTATAGCATCAATATTTCCATCTATCACAAATATATATATGTATATATTGTTTTCAGAACTGGAAAATCTAATACGTACACAACATTCTCTTGACGTTATCAATTTTCTACTATGTCCTACCATAATGCAATAGATTTAATTTATAATAGCATCTTGCGAGCATATCGTAGCATAAATGAATAACATCGATTTCTATATGTTACATGATCGATTAGTCTCTCACCAAGGCTACACACCACTTACACAAACCTTTTGATCATAGTTTGTTGTCCTATCCTTTTTCACAAGGATATTGGTCATATGCATAGTATCACTACCATTCCAATCATGCTCATATGCCCTTAGTTTTGCAATTGATTCCATCGACCCTAATATCATAGACAACAGTAATTATTAGTGGTTGTTCTACTGTACAAGTAAAAAATTTACTAAATTTTTCCATTATGTACTATTGAATGTATGTAACACATCTTCTTGAGCACTATTCCCTATCTATTTATATGCCTACTAATGCATAGGCATCTGAACTATCAAATTTCTTTCATTCCCACCATTCCTAGGATAGAGTTTTATGTACATGGAATTCCTAAAATATAGATATATTGTCGAGGGAAGAAGTTGACGTATCATAAGAGTCGGTCAAATTTCATGGCTTCTCTAGGAAGGAAACGACATCAGAAAAACTCTGGTCATGTGCAATAATATGTCAGCGCTCCATTTAGGGCATCCTACAAGTCCAACACTAAACCTTCCGTCACGGTTTAGCTTGTTCTTTAATTAGAAACTTGCAAATTTGGCTTCTTGGCCAAATATTTTCATTGTGCTTGTTGACGTGGTAGTCTAGATATCTCTTGTGTAAATACATTCATAAGATTACATAATACGCGGAAGTCCTTTCCATGTTTTTGACCTCCTTTTAAGGATCAGGTTTATGACTTACACTGCATACAATTTGCAGGCTTTTCATAACTTTCCTTAATTGCAAGGTAGATACGTGCCTTTAAGCAGAAGGCTTTCTAAAACCCCTTACCTTCTTAGCCACATAAGTAAATCTTTTATCCAAACCATCTACTATTACTTTATGCCTTGCTCACTAGTCTATACCAATAATCATATTATACATCCAACTGCATGTCTATTACAACATATGCAAGAATCAAAATTTAACAATATTAGATTTCATGATTCATAAGGATACAAGGATTCTTATTCCTTCCATTCATTGAGAGGTAAGCGTATTCGCTTCACACGGACGAATTTAATTACAGTGCATTTTTACTCTGTAGTAGGCATCTTTTTTTTTCTTTGGATATCCAAGTAAACACACGAAGTGTTAAGTGCTCATCCCAGCTATCCAACACCATAATAATTACATGTAAAAAAATCAAATTATACCTTATGCTCTTGTACTTCATATTCATCGCTCACCTAAAATATTGTATCATACACAACTAAGTTATATGCAAGAATCCTCATCTAACTGAGGCTCAAAAAGGGGTTATAAGAACATATCTCTTTTACCTCATTGCAAAGCATTCTTCTAAGAAATTATTCAAGAATCCACGATTCAATACCTACAATCAGTCTTATAGCGACTCTCATGCATACAATATCATCAATTCATAATACCTTAACCTATTTCCATCATTTATCAATCATGTAATTCCTACCAAAGACAACCATACATGCATCAATCACTATACAATCATCCCAAGAACACCAAGAAAAGGAACACGCTAGTGGTATTCCTTAAACTTCATTATAAAATATAAGTATTATCTACAGTGTTTATATTTATATTTTAGAAATTGGGGTAGATTAATGGGTATGTTTTTTTTAAACTGAAAGAGGTTTAACAGTGTGTAGTTTCATATTGTTGACCTATTAAGATTCACCTGCCACAAGTTAAATGGTTGTGTTATTTCACATTAAATTTCCTAAACTTTGAATAATTATGGTTGTGGTATGGACATATATAGATGTATAAATAAATAAGCAGACATATACTTTGATTTTTATATTGTGGCATTGCAAGACATTGTAAAGTTATGATAAGTGTTTTTTTGTCTCAAATGTTGTTAAGATTGTTATGCTTTTAGGAAAAGTGGAAGTTAATGGTATTAGTAAAATTTGATATTTAAGATTTTAGAATATAATTTTTTTAGTTGATCTAGGCTTTTGGATAATCACTTTGTTGAAGCTTTAATTTGATATTTCATGAATTGTTGTTAGAAGTATAATATCAAAGTTGAAGGTTTGTGGAACCTATACTTTGGTGAGGAAGTCAATTTAACTAAAATTATGTTGAAAAGCAATAAATTTTTAAAAACCGTTTATTATTATGTAGTTAGGATTTTTGTATATATTGCATTTCTTTTAGTTAATCATTTTGGAGAGATATTCAACAGGGTAGTCATTTAGCACCATTTCCATTATTGTTCCTTTGTTTTGTATATGAAAAAAAAAATCATTACAGTTTTTTATGAATAAAATATATTGTAAACTTTAAAAGTTTAGAGGAAATTAATGTCTAAGATTGAGGTATTTAGGTCTATCTTTAATGTTGGTATGATTTTTATGTTTTTAATGAAAAAGTAGAAGTGAAGTGTGTTAGTGAAACTTGATATTTAGAAATAAAAATGTAAATGGGTTAGAATAAGACAAAAAAACCTTTAAATTTGTGTTTATTTTTATTTAATGCTAAAAACAAAATTTTCATTCACATCATCACTTTTAAGATTTCATGTAGATTTTTTTGGTCTTAGTAATTGTTTTGAACATTTTTTATTCTAATACCAAAGGTTTCTATACTTGTTTTTAAAAGTATTATGTGAAAGTGTAAGGTTTGTGAAGTCCACACTTTGTTCATGAAGGTAATTCAACTAAAATTATGTTGAATTGACTTTTTGTAATTCTATGCTTGTAATGACTATTTATTATTGTGTAGTTAGATTTCTGTATATATAGTATGCTTTTTAGTGAACTTTTTTTCATCTATATTCAAGAAGTAAGTAGTTTAATAGCATTTGCCTCATTTCTCTTTTTTTTGTATAACAATAAAAATAATCAATAAAGTTTTTTATGAATAAAACATATGGTAAACTTTAGAAGTTTCAATGAAATTAATGGCTAAGTGTAAGGTATTTAGGTCTACTTAAATCTTATACATACATAAAACATCTTATTAATGTGTTACTCAAAACCTTAAGATTTTAGATTATAATTTTTTTAGTTGATCAAGACTTTTGGATAATCACTTTCTTGAAGTTTTAATTTGATATTTCATGAATTGTTGTTAAAAGTATAATGTCAAAGTTTAAGGTTTGTGGAACCTATACTTTGCTGATGAAGTGCATTTAACTAAAATTATGTTGAAAATTGACATATATTTTTAATGAAGGTTTTTTATTATGTAGTTTTAGGATTTTTGTATATATTGTATTGCTTTTAGTTAATCTTTTTCGGGAGGTATTCAACAACAAAGTCATTTGACAAAATTTTCATAATTGTTCATTTGTTTTGTATATGAATAAAAATAATCATTACAGTTTTTTATGAATAAAATATATGCTAAACTTTAAAAGTTTAGACTAAATTCATGTCTAAGTTTGTTGAATATAATACATAAAAGATATTAACAAACATTCATCAATGACAACAAGAGTTTACTGTGGTAAAATCTAGGAGAGAGAAGCACCCACAAAGCAATGGTATGGTATTGGTCTTTCTTATTATTCAAGAAAAGTCTTTTCTCTCAAATTCATTCTAAACTTCCAAATAAACTTCCAATAAAAAAACATAGTTTTTTTAATATTCAAACTTGAGGCTTTGATTTATTCCATACCATATTTATTTATTCCATAAATAGTTACCGCATAAAAAATTTTAAAGTTACCACTCCGCAAAAAACGCAGCACTAGTCTGGCAATTCAAGTCCACAGGCAAGTTCATCTGCAACAGTAGCAACCAATGGCCAGACTCCATGCACGAACAGTTTGACATGCTTTCCCCTTTTCGGTTCTTCTCATAGAAAAAAATTTCCTTTCGCATAGCCTCTTCAAGGGTTTTTGGATTATCGTATTCAATTTTGTCTTTTCTGTTAAAAGGTAAATAGCTTAGAAACCGCTGCACCTTAGGCTTCTCATCCACAATGTAAGGCACATAACGTAGTAAACTTAAAAATTTATTGTTTAATTCCTTCATGTTCATAGTTCCGAACTTCAGTTCATAGAATTCTTTAGCTCGCTCTTCATAATATTGTTCCGACAGAAACTTATTTTTAATGTATTTTTTAATGGTACTCTAGTTAATGTTCTTTTCCTTAATACCTTTTACTCATTTTAAATCCTACCACCATATATCTACCTTTCCAGTTAAGTTGTAAATGGACATTCTTGCTTTTAACTGATTGGAGTAATTATAAATTTGAAAATACTTCTTCATTCCAGATAGCCATGATTCGGCTTTTTCCCCTTTCTCGGTTTCAACGTTGAAAGTTGGTGGTTTTATCTTCTTAAATTCTCCCAAAATTTCCTCAAAAGGATTATATTTTATTTTTCTAGATTGGTAATTATCTTCAGTGCTATCACTAGTGTACTAGCGATTCTTTCTGTGTGAATCACCATAAATTTCAGAGGATGAACTACTTTCAATTTTAGACAGTTTGGACTTCTACTTTTATGTTGGTAGGACGTATTCTTAGATCCTATATGTTTATCTTTCCCTTCACTCTGAAATTTTTTCATCAATATCATGTTCAACTCCTCTTAAGCTCTTAGAATTCTTTCGATCTTTTTCTTAGATATTTCCATTTCAATTCTTAATTCTTTAATAGTTTGTAATAATTATGAAGAATTGTTAGTTATTTCTTCCTTAACTGGTTCTTTTCTAGAATTACTTTGTTCATTTAATGGGAACCCTTCATCTACATATTCCGGCGGCTCTTTCCATACCTGCAGTTCTATCTCATAATTTTTTCTCTCATAAGAACATTTCAAAAGAAAAATAATAAATTAGTTACGCATGCATTTTACTTACTGTTGGTCTACGCAGGTTGAGCCGCATTCAGGCCTAGTATCTGAATGTGTGCTTTGATACCACATGTAATACTCCAAATTTTCATAAAACAATTTAAAATTTTTCTTGTGACAATTAATGTTTAAAATCATCGGTAAAGAGGGTAAATTAATTGCTAACAATTAACATCCTAAGGGGTCTAATCTAGAAACTAAAATCAATTCCTTTATTAATTTCTGTAACTGCATACTTCACTATTTTGCATTCATAACTAAGTCTTGAAAGCTTGATTTAGCAAGTAATGATGTGAATTAGTAAGAGATGAAAACAATTGTTTGTTTACTATGTACTAAGTTTGTTTCCTATTTAAAATAAAGGAACTTCAGTTCATGTCCGAGGTTTAATTAGCTCTTGAAGATAACGTAGTGAAATAATGATTGGTGTACATGTATTTTTACAGGTAAGACGCTTTGTATCCCAATTTCAGGATCGAGATTAATTATCTCAACTTACAAAAGTAAAATGCTAGAATATTTGTTTAGTTTACAGCTTTGAGAAAAAGAAGGTATTGTGAAACTTGAATCTTTTCCAAATATTGACATTGTTAAGCTGTTACACAACGTTTAAGGTCTAAGTTGTTCACCTTTTTATTCTTGGTTTGAGGACATAATGTTTGCTTGTATATTTACTTCTTATTTTTTATTTATAAGCATAAGTACTTACAAATACAAGCAGAATTAGAAGTAGATGCTTTCCACCTAACTTTGAATATAACTTGTACATCCTATATTTATCCTTTTGTTTTTATATTAAATCCTAAATTCTACATGCAACTCTAGAGAA
Source organism: Pseudotsuga menziesii (assembly GCA_001517045.1). NCBI lineage: Eukaryota > Viridiplantae > Streptophyta > Pinopsida > Pinales > Pinaceae > Pseudotsuga > Pseudotsuga menziesii. Next base: position 10,665 of record LPNX010746049.1, read on the forward strand.
TGATAAATTTTGCAAACTAAGTCTTGCAATACGTTACTACTTGCTACCAAGGCAATGTATATGCACTTGTATCAACATACATTCAAACATTACATAATTCTAGGCATTGTCATAAGGTATTAAAGAAATGACATTTATATATATGAAACTAACGATATTAGGAAGAGTATAATTTTACTAACTACCTAGGTACTTACCATGTGAAAGTGCAAAATAATACATTATAAGGCTATACGTGTAGTATTAATTCTTTGTTTTATGGGGTGGAAAGTTCACTACCTAAAGAATAATTAAAAACCAAAAACCTTTGCATAAGCTAAAAATCACTATAAGGTGTTTATATAGTAAGTATAACCCTATCTATGCAAAACCAACCTATAAAACCCTTACCCAAAATTATGATAAATCATCTCTATACTTGAAATCTTATACTTATATGCTTTTAACCAAAATACTAACAAGGATATGAATATCCCTTTTGGAGGCTTCACTCAAGCTCTCTAACTATAGAGAAACACCCACGAATTCAAGTCAAAGTGGAAACCATGTGGGTATATGTTAGTGGATAGGGTTTTGGTGTTGCTAAGCACTACTACAAAACTCTTCCAATGCTAAAATCGTGCATTAATTACCACACCCTTCGTTGCTATGGAAAGTTCTACCGTGGCCATGGCCTCATGGCCATTGGTGCCATCATTTTGTCTCTGTGAGTGATGGCCTCCGATGCAAAAGTATAGCTCTATGAGTGTCTTCACCCGTGTGGTCTGTCATTCTAAACTTCCACCTTACTTTGTGGATTTTAATTGACAGTGGGAAGATTTGGTTTCATCGTGGCCTTCGCTATTTGCTTTAACATTCTCGTTGAGGTTTTAGCTTCTGTTTCTCCTTCCCAGTTTCTAGGGTACGAGGTTTCCTTGGTCAAGCTTACTGTGCACAATAAAATCACTCCACGAACAACGACAAAATATCTCTAGGCAAACTTTTTTATAACCCTTTCTGCATTTGTCCAAAAAATTCTTTAAGGTAACATCATTTTTTTATAGAAAAGAGCTTGACACATTTATTTTTAAATCTTGTGGAAACTTCAAAAAACGCTACTATGAGGTGGAAGACACACAATACATCCACAAAAATGGATCCACACTTCTCATACAACCTTGTAAGCCTCAGTTTCATGCTTGAGGTATTCTCCTGTGATGATGTGTGGGGTTTGGAAAGATTTTATCTTGTAGAGTTTGGATCTCCCTTGTTGTAGCTGTGCTTTGAAGCACTCTTGTTTGTAAAGGATGTGTGGTCGTAGACTGTTTTGATCGGTATCTTATATTTTTATTAGGGTTTTGCAGTTTGTAAATACCTTGTTTTTAAGTTGTAACAATTGACAATGAAATGGGTGCACTAGCCTGTGTAGAAAAAGGTCTTTACTAGACTTGGACATCATGATTTTTTCATGTGTTGCAAACTTCAATTGGTTTAAGTTAGTTTAATGAAGTTTGAAGAACCTTGTGGTTATTTACCTTCTCGTGAAATGATTTGATAAAAGATAATGCAAGGATTTCGTTGTTTGCAAAAATCCATAATTAGGATTTTTGTTAAGATGAGGATTTTATGTGACAATTTAATGTGAAAGCTATCCTGTGGGGTTTCCTTTTAGTTTAAATAATTATTTATGAAATAATAAAAAGGAGAAAGGGCTTGTCACTAAAACCCGAGTATAACTCTGTAAATTTGTTTTAGAATAATTTTATTTATCTTTTCTTATTTATTTTAGTATTTAAATTATAAATAGTCTAAACTTTGTTTCTGTGTAAAAATTTATTTAATTTAGAGCAATTATAATATAGATATCATAATTATGTAAAGAAGTATTTATTATCGAGGGAATGATAAAACTGTAAATAGTCTATTTTTTAAAAGAGGGAAGAAAGAAAGACTTGGTTTATAGTTTTCCTTAATTAGGGTTTGTATTTTGTTTGAAATTAAAACTCTCCGTTATTGTTGTTTTTACTTTGATGTAATTGATATCTGTTGTTTTACTTATAGTATTACTGAAATTACTTGGTTGTTATTTGCAAAACCTAAGTTATTACTAAAATTCCTTTATAATGTTTATATAATCTATGTTATTCATATTTACGTTATTTTTATGTTTCCTATAATAATTAATAATTATATGTATTTATAATAGGTTAAAATTATAGATAGTGATTATTATTGCGTGAACACGAACAAAGTTACAGAAACTATGTACTGGTTTTGAAGCGATCTTCTTTTAAGATAGTTTTTGTTTATGTTTTAAAACAGATGTATTCTAACAAAGGAAACTTCTGAAATAGAGGAAACGTTGTTTTACCATTTCTATAAATATTTAATAGTAGAAAGTAAATAATCATAATCCTATATTTATTTATTTTATTTACTCATCAAACATAATTTCACCTACTATACTAGAGTACTACCTTCTTGAAGGTGTGTTACGGAGAGAAATTCCTATGGCTTGGGGTACCACAACAAACAGAATTGACTCCAGAAATCAATCTTTCCCAATATGCAATAGAAATAAAATGTCTAACACTAAAGGATCAGACCTCGTACCTTATTCCAGATGGTTGAAGTAGATCCCCATTGAGCTTTCCAATCTTCAGCTTGAATTGATATAATACTTCCTCAACAACAAGTAAACAACACAAGCATACTATATATCATGGTGTTATACCTATTCTAGCATATATATATATATATATATATCATCCATAATGTAAAAGCATTTGACATATTCCAATGGATACAACATTAATCAAATACACATCATTGGACATGAAAAGATAGTTCTTATTAATATAAATCATAGATTACAAGATAGACACAACCTCTGACGGCACATCTACGAACCGGAGAAACTGAATCCCCCACTTGGGCCTCCACCACCTCAATCCTCCATCTCTCGATAGCAAGCTTACTAGAAAAATGCAAGCTTGGGAAGAACACAACAGTGCTCCAAGGGACAAAGGGATGCACACTCAAGTATAAATTCCATCAACAATGGACTATAGTTTCTTTGCTCTCAATCTCTCTATATGCCCTCAATGTACCAAGGGGTTCCTTATATAGCTTCACAAGGGATAATGAAGGGTCGAATCCGAGCGATCTTAAGGCATATGGAAGGCCAGGAGTCGAATGAGTCAGATCCAAGTCAAGGAAAACTCCAAAAGGATTTGGACTATGCACACATCCCGATGTATGCGGTTATCGGGGTCAGATCCGCGTATGTACGCGGTTATCGGGTAAAAAGCCGCGTATATCATTTTTCATATAGTTTAAGGGATGATTAAGGTAGCATCAAAGAATAAAAAATGTTCCATGGGGTCTAAAGAGTCTGCAGCGGGACAGGGGAAGGCCATACAAAGTGTGATTCACCTAGCGTGGTGAAATATGCTATAACAGATGCCCCCTAATGTGTGAGGTTAGAGGGGTCATACGATGGCCAAAATACATTGTAAGTCCATTGTAGAAGTGGAGTGATGAAGGTACCCAAATGGAAGACCAGCCACCCAATCAACACAGTACAATAATACAACTCTGCATATAACTGCAAGTACATATAGCAGTCCTAGATACATAAGAGTACAATGGCCATGAATAGGCATAATACATGATATCACATATGTGGCCATCGCCATGTACAATATACATAGATCAGAATCTCCATGATGAAGATATACAAAGGACCATGATATCCAAGATAGCTGAAGATATAAAATAAATCAAGATCTCCATAATGGCTGGAAACATCTAAGATATACTGGTATCAAGTCACGAGAGCTGAAATATCATGAACACTGGCACGATCAAGAAGGTAGCATATATGAGATGCCACTAGTATAGAAAGTCTTCTACACAAACCGCTATGAGTACATGTCCTACTATGCGAATAGAGGTGTCGAGGTTGAACATAGTAGTCCACCGTCTGATTACTGGTCATTGATGTATATCGTTAACAGACGCGAGATTACCCACCGATAATGAAAATGGGAATCAAGGTACTAGAGTGCAAACTAACAAGTGTGAATAGATGTGTTGAGGTCAAACACTTGAGAGGATCCATCGATCAGGGGACATTGATGTATTCCCAAGAAACTGTCGATGGCAAGAGAACCTGCCACTGATGACTGCAAGTATCAAGGCACTCAAAAGGACTCTAGATTCCAATCCCAGAATAGATGATCTGAAGTCGATGGGATGAAATCCGCTGGAAGGAGGGCATTAAGGCATCCCCCATCATCCAACACGAGGTACTCAGCAAAGTTGTATAATGTGGAAGGACTCGATCATAAGGTGCACGAACCAGTAACTGTACCAGGAATGGCCGACATGCAAAGTCAAGATAACTGATGAATGGCCGACACAGGTTTCAAATTCCTTCGAACAAGAGAATAACGACGTAGGGTGACTGAATGAAGGCAGCATAGACTCGATATACAAACTGGGACATCTCTGTGACACAGGAGGCATCAACAGAGGCTCCATAGGGACTGGAAGCTTAACCAGTCGGTGGAGATAAACTTAGATAAACGAGTACAACTCCTAAAGTCAAACCGTAACCCAACCAATGGATGTGATATACAGTGCTCTGTTTGAAGGCGACACGACTCAACAGCTGCCAAAGATAACATCTTTCCTTGTCCGGTTTTTTGGTTTTTTGATTTGTTTGGACTTTTTTAGTTATTTGAAAAACTTGAAAAAAGAATAAACTAGCTTTATAGTTACAAACTAGGAGGAGACGAGTGTCATTAGGGAAAACAAACTAGTTCCAAGCATTGTAACATACCTATGCTCAATGCAAGGATACATGTGTAGGATATCGACACTTGGGGGAAAATCCCCTCCCGATAAAAAGGGAAATCAAGTTGCGAAGGATATAAAAATATGGCTCTGCATGGCTAGACATGAGACAAGCTTGGGCTATATGGCTGAAACGCAATGTCAGGAGAGTCGGCATAAAGTTCAATAAGGCAGGAAAAGCTCATGATAATGCATTCACAACTTGACATAGGGGGATTCCGGAGGGAAACAGGCCAGCATAAGATCAAGAGGAGTATGAGGCTCTTGCGAAATGTCATGGCAGAACTAAAAGGGACTCCCAGACCTAAGAGAGGACTCACAGCATGGGTACCAAATGCAAACAGGAGCTAACTAGGGCACCCATGTATAGGAAAGCTCTACCATTCACATAGTACCACTTCTAACAGCAGCATGAAGGTTCCATGATACCATGTAATGGGTTCATACCTAAGGTTAAGATGGAATGGTCATAAGGCAATGCATAAGTGCAAGCGGATGTGAAATCCTAACCTATATGCCAGTTCAGACATAATACCTGTGATAGGAACGAACGGGTCGAAACCTCAGAGAGAGTGTACAAAAAATGGACCCTACATGACAACCATATTAGTCCAAAACAACCCAAAATATTCAATAAAGAATCCAAACTATAGGGAATAGGGAGGAATGATCATGACAACAACACCCAAAGGAAACAATGCAGTGAACAATGGGACATAAAAAGGAATGTAAGGTGTAGACCCAATGTTCACGCATCCACTACCACCCCCATGAGGGTGATCACCGGTGTAAAGACCGAGCGAAGGGAGTCAACATCCTCCACAAATGGAGTAGAGGGAAGAATGTGACCACTTCAAATCTATGAGCATAGTAAGGGGCTGTGATGCCCTCAAGTCTGACACCAGGGTCCGGACTAGGACCAAGGACGGGTGATAAGATACCAGGCATGCCAAAAATAAAAGGACCCAAACTCAAGAGACCATAAATATACTCAAGTAACCACGATCCCAAAGGCCAAATAGCGCACAAAGAGCACACTCCTAAGAAAATCTATAGCCAAAATACAAGAAAACCAAGGGGAGGATATGTGGGCTCCCGAATGGAGTAGGTATGTCTCACCTAGGAGAGGCTCGAAACTCCCATACACTACAAGCGGAGGTACGTAACCAATTATTGTGGTCCTCAGCTTCAACACGTAAAGTGACTGTGCTATCCGACCCCAACCTGGCTGGGACACATGCAGAATAACCTCTACAAGTACCCCCTCGATATCCTAGGTAAGGTCACTAAGGTCACCTCAATATAATCAAAGCTTAGGCAAACAGTCGCAGGCGGGATTGACCGTATGGGCAGGGTAGCAAAGCCCGAAACTCTCGAAAGAGCCCCCAGATACGAATACAACCCTGGCAATATCACCGGTGCTACTCAGTTATGACTAAGGGTCATCCCAATCGATAACTGCTCACACTGCCTCATGCTTAACTCCTGTTTGAGAGGAGGATCCTGAGAACGATGGTTATACTAAGGATTTCACACACTCCCTAGACAGACACCTAAATGTTGTTGTTTAGTGATCTTGGAGAATTAACTTACAATGAACTATTCCATGATCCTAAAACCTAAGCTTGTTGGTACACCCTAGAAAAGAAAAGAGTGTAATTCATTTTAATTAGCGTTGATTTTAGTTGGCTGTAATTACTCAAAGGGAAATGGTCATGCAACTAGTGATATGAAGACTCAGCAGTGAAATAAAAGTGCAAACCATAACAAACAATGCTAAGTGCAATATTTCCTATATGAAATCCTAAAAACAACTCTCATCCAAGCAATCCAATGCAAGTACCTCCTCAAATCCATATCTAAGATGCAACTAAAAGTGCAACTACTTTGTATTTTTCAATATAAAAGAATGAAAAATGCAATAAAAGTCATCTAAAAATCTCATTCTCTGCAGCAAGTATAAAAGACAAGCCCAACAAGGCACCGAGACAAAAAAGAGTAATGCACTAATGGAAAAACAAAAAGGACAAATGACTAAAACTACTTTCAAAGAAAAATCAATGAAAAAGTGGTCTCTGGTCACAAAAGAAGCATCCAATAGACAACATCAGACCCAAGGAAGACCCACCCACACTCACAACCCACCCAACAACTTCCCACAACATCAAACTGAACCAAAAGGGAGGATGTACGCGACTGTTTAAGGAACACCTCCATATGTACGGGACTTTTGGCCAAAAACCTGAGTGTATACGCAGATTTTGGCCAAAACATTGCATGTATACACGACTTTTGGCCAAAAACCTGAGTGTATACGCAGATTTTGGCCAAAAACTTGCATGTATACACGACTTTTGGCCAAAAATCCACGTGTGTACACGACTTTTGGCCAAAATCCTGCGTATACAAAGAAGGCAGTGGTAAAAAGCAGGCCAAGGGTCAAACAAATAAAGGGGAGTGTCAATGGATGAACATACTATAAAATGCAACCAAGAAACAAGGAGAAACAAAGAGCAAGTCAATAATATCAAGCCCATTGTGCCCGCAAACCCCAAATAAAAGCAAGGAACATCCCCAGCGGAGTCCCCAATTCTATTACGGAGAGAAATTCCTATGGCTTGGGGTACCACAACAGACAGACTTGACTCCAGAAATCAATATTTCCCAATATGCAATAGAAATAAAATGTCTAACACTAAAGGATCAGACCTCGTACCTTATTCTGGACGGTTGAAGTAGATCCCCATTGAGCTTTCCAATCTTCAGCTTGAACTGATATAATACTTCCTCAACAACAAGTAAACAACACAAGCATACTATATATCATGGTGTTAGACCTATTCTAGCATATATATATATATATATCATCCATAATGTAAAATCATTTGACATATTCCAATGGATACAACATTAATCAAATACACATCATTGGACAGGAAAAGATAGTTCTTATTAATATAAACCATAGATTACAAGATAGATACAACCTCTGACGGCAAGTCTGCGAACAGGAGAAACTGAATACCCCACTTGGGCCTCCACCACCTCAATCCTCCATCTCTCGATAGCAAGCTTACTAGCAAAAGGCAAGCTTGGGAACAACACAACAGTGCTCCAAGGGACAAAGGGATGCAGACTCAAGTATAAATTCCATCAACAATGGACTATAGCTTCTTTGCTCTCAATCTCTCTATATGCCTTCAATGTACCAAGGGGTTCCTTATATAGATTCACAAGGGATAATGAAGGGTCGAATCCGAGCGATATCAAGGCATATGGAAGGCCAGGAGTCGAATGAGTCAGATCCAAGTCAAGGAAAACTCCAAAAGGATTTCGACTATGCACACATCCCAATGTACGCGGTTATCGGGGTCAGATCCATGTATGTATGCAGTTATTGGGTAAACAGCTATGTATATCATTTTTCATATAGTTTAAGGGATGATCAAGGTAGCATCAAAGGATAAAAAATGGTCCATGGGGTCTAAAGAGTCTACAGTGGGATAGGGGAAGGCCATACAAAGTGTGATTCACCTAGCGTGATGAAATCTGCTATAACAAGGTGTGGAAAAATACAATCACCTAATCTATTCATTAGTAAATTTAAACTAGCCCTACATCATTTATTCTAATACATATCTGAACATAATTTATAAATCTTGGATCAATAAAAGATCTAAGTAACTAACAAAAAAATTAGTCATATAGATGCATCAATTCCTGAATTTATGCATTCCAGTTCCTATTCTTGCATAAAGAATATAAAAGTCAAATTTAGAACCTGGTAATATAGAAGACGAGACAACAACCTAAGGAGCGCGTTCCTCCCAACCAACCCCTGAAGACAACTGAGCTGCAAATATTAGGACCCCCGAGCCTATTTACTAGTCCACCAAGTTGAAAGCACTCGGTGAGAGAATAGGTTTAGAGACCCTTGCAAACTCCACAGAGTAATCAAAAGTAATACTTCTTCTTGTAGCAGTCAGAACTCAGCCCAAATCAACTACACTAGTTCAGTAAATCAACACGTTCCACTCAAACACTTCTGTGTGTCCCCTCCATCGAATTTCTTGTGCACCAATTTCACTCATAAATTTCACAAGTAAAGAATGAGCATCCTCAGGTGAATTCAATGGGTAGTTTTATCAGCATGCCTAGGTCTTTTGGGTCAGTTTTTCACTTAATGAGCCACCTATTATTGTTCCACTTTCTTGGGGAACATGACCACAAAAATAGGGAAGTTGCCTCCTCCAACAGCTAGAAGTAGTTTTAGGATGCTGCCAAGTGTCAATCCGCTCTCAACCCAACCTATTCCACCAAGTGGCTAGTAGACACTTCTTTAACAACCTCCTTAAGTTGTGTACTCATCTTTTATTTATTAATTAATAAAATATTCAGCAATTAAATATAATTATCCTTGACCCCACTTGGTCAATAATTACAAACTTTATAATAAAATTAAAACATAATGTCTCCTAAAACATAAAATGTTTTTGCAATTTGGGCTATGTGACATAACACGTCCTTGGGTGCTCCATGGCAGTTCTATTCTAGAGCCTAGCACCTCTTTTGGGTGCTCATTAACAGCTTTGTCTTACCAAAATCATGAGCTCCCTTTTCAGACACCATAATAACTAAGGGTTATTCTGTTCACGGATCCCCCACTCCCATGATAGTACCCTTACGCGGCGTGAATGTGTATGACAAGAAGTCTAACGAGATGTCTTACACCTGTGCATCCCCATTGATGCATATTGGTGCCTAACTAGCCATGAATATCCTTCTCATATCACTTCCATTACCAGGTATACATACCTGCAACTATCACCATCTTTACATCATGGATTTTTACAGCATCAATATTTCCATCTATCATAGATATTTATATACTATTTTTAGAATTGGAAAATTTAATACGTACACAACATGCTCTTGACGTTATCAATTTTCTACTATCGTCTACCATAATTCAATAGATTTAATTTATAATAGAATCTCGCCAGCATATCGTAGCATAAATGAATAACATCGATTTCTAGATGTTACATGATCAATTAGTCTCTTACCAAGGATACACACCCCTTACACCAACCTTTTGATCATAGTTTTTTGTCCTATCCTTTTTCACAAGGATATTGGTCATATGCACAGTATCACTACCATTCCAATCATGCTCATATGCCCTTAGTCCTGCAATTATTTCCATCGAACCTAATATCATAGACAACAGTAATTATTAGTGGTTGTTCTGGTGTACAAGTAAAACATTTACTAAATTTTTCCATTATGTACTATTGCATGTATGCAACACATCATTATGAGCACTATTCCCTATCTATTTATATGCCTATGAATGCATAAGCATCTGAACTATCAATTTTCTTTCATTCCCACCATTCCTAGGCCATAGTTTTATGCCCATGGAATTCGTAAAATGCAATTATATTGTCGAGAGAAGAAGTTGACTTATCATAATAGTTGGTCCTATTTCATGGCTTCTCTAGGAAGGAAATGACAGTAGAACGACTCTGGTCATGTACAATAATATGTCAGCACTCCGTTTAGAGCATCCCACAAGTCCAAAACTAAACCTTCCTTCATGGTTTAACTTGTTCTTTAATTAGAAATCTGCAAACTTGGCTTCTTGGCCAAATATTTTCCTCGTTCTCGTTGAGGTGGTAGTCTGGATATCTCTTGTGGAAATACATTCATAATATTACAGAATACGGGGAATTCCTTTACGTGTTTTTTGACCTTGTTTTAAGGATCAAGTTTATGACTTACACTGCATACAATTTGCATCCTTTTCATACCTCTCTTTAACTACAAGGTAGATACATGCCTTTAAGTAGCGGGATTTTTTAAACCCCTTACCTTCTTAGCCACATAAGTAAAGCTTTTATCAAAACCATCTACTATTACTTTATTCCTTGCTCACTAGTCTATGCCAATAATCATATTATACATCCAACTGCATGTCTATTACAACATATACAAGAATCAAAATATAACAATATTAGATTTCATGATTCATAAGGATACAAGGATTCTTATTCCTTCCATTCATTGAGAGGTAAGCGTATTCACTTCACAAGGATGAATTTAATTATAGTGCGTTTTTACTCCATAGTAGGCATCTTTTTTTTTCTTTGGATATCCAAGTAAAAACACCAAGTGTTAAGTGCTCATCCCAGCTATCCAACACAATAATAATTAGATGTAAAAAAATCAAATTATACCTTATGGTCTTGTACTTCATCTTCACCACTCACCTGAAATACTATATCATACACAACTAGGTTATATGCAAGAATCCTCATCTAACTGAGGCTCAAAAAGGGGTTATAACAACATATCTCTTTTACCTCATTGCAAAGATTCTTCTAAGAAATTATTCAAGAATCCATGATTCAATAGCTACAATCAGTCTTACAGTGACTCTGATGCATAGAAGATCATCAATTCATAATACCTTAACCTATTTCCATCCTTTATTAATCATGTAATTCCTACCAAAGACAACCATACATGCATCAATCACTATACAAGCATCCATTGTAGTACATCATTCATACTGCTCATCCATCATACACTCATTAGAATGCATTGATGAGGATCCATCAATTTAATACACAACCGATGTATATAACAAGGAGTCATCAAACAAACGATGGTTTTCACTCGGAAAAAGTAGTTATAACCTTGGTGTGCTTTAGGAGAACTGGATGTTTCCAAAACGAGAAAAGGTTGAAACTTGTGGATCTATTTTAAACGTTCCAAACAAAACTTTTATGGTTAGAACAAAGTTTCTCCATAATGTAGCAGGTTGAGGTGTTCCCAAAAGGTGACACAGTTGAAACGTGGCTCTGATACCATATGTAACATACCCATATAACATGGAAATATGCATACTAAAAACATTTTCAATATAATTCTTTCACACGAATTTTGGCTATAACTTTCATAAATATTCAACTTTAAGCTTTAGAAAAATAACCAACATTGATTTTTGCAAGGAAATTTATCCACCTGCATTTAAATCCACTTCTACAACTAGGTAGGTCATTTACATCCTTAACAGATCCATTTTGCAACCAGAATTACCATTTCCACACTGGAACTATCCTTTCCACACTTTGTCTTCTGCCTTCCGCCCTTTCAATTTACACCTTCCGTTGCAGAACTCAGATATCGGAAAAACAACAAACGATGGAAATCCTTTATCCATTTTTCACCTTCCGACTTTCGCCTTCCGCCTTCCACTGTGAAACTCGGAAATCAAAAACAACAAATGGAAAAACCCTTTATCCACATTGCGCTCTCCAACTTCCTCACTTTCAATTTCCTCCTTATAAAGTACCCCTTGAACCTAGATGCCATTATGTGTGACAAAGGGGAAAAAAACCTATTGTTTCTTCACTGTTGCTACAAAATGAATCAATCCTATTAGTGGAAGATTTTTCCATGGCATTACAAGGAAGTATGACCAAGCCAACCAAAGCTATTAACCATGCACCAAACAATATTTTCTAAAAGTATGTTGGTTATATATAAGGATTAGTCAATACTCATTAAAATCGACCATTTATTGCTTCCTACTAATGATATTATTCACATGATACACTCTAGGAGAGGGCCTTTAATAAAAATTTTATGCCCTTTATACTACATGAGATCGTACACTAGTACAAAAGCGCGGATTTTTCCACGGAGGTTTTCCACGTTTCTTACTTTTTGGTGTAAAATCTGATGTAACAGGAACAAGGCGTCGCTGTATCCACGCCTCGCCGTCGCTGTATCCACGCCTCGCCTTCGCTGTATCCATGCCTGGACTCTTGGACGTCGCTGTATCCACGCTTGACCATCTCTATAGCGACGACACCCTCTTTTGTTGACTTTTGTTGACTTTTTTCTTATTTAGTATGAACTGCAATTCTGGTATGTTGAATTTTACATCATTTTTTATTTTAGCATGGGGATCTTCAAGTCATGCAAAGTTTAATTTGCTTCATTTCCATCCTTTGTAAATAATAGGCCCAACTTGTCATATGGTAATTTATGACTAGTCCAATTGTCCAATTTTATGTTACTAATAGTGTTTTCCATGAAGATACCATGTATATCCACTAAATATGTTATTGTGGTCTCGTTATAATACATTTGATACAATTTTATTTTAAAATGTTCAGATCTCCTCAAAATATATAGTGTTGAATGACATATGGGTAGTTTTTCCCTAGGAATGTTGTGTATATAGTGTAAGAGGTACATTAAATTGTTTTGAGATGGTTCCTTTTTCCCATGTGAGATCATGTATACAATGTTTGATGTGTCCTAGATTATTTGTGAATTATGTTTTTGATAAAGATGAAATTTATATTTCCTTATACAATAGAAAATATACTATAAGCAGAAATAATATATATATATATATATATATATAAAGTTTTTTTCATAATTAATTTTATTAATTCTCAATATTTAAATTGATGTGCAAGAGATATTCATAAAATTCAATGTTGAGTCCTAACCAACAAATTGCGTACACAACTTACACTTAGATAAAATATTACACTCATATAAAGTATGTCCCTAATAAAATCCTTCCATATTAATGTGAAATGCAATTGAATCCATATTGGGCTCTACATTTGGTAAAATGTAAGAAATACATAAGAACTTAAGTACTTGCTTTGACAAATATAGAAAAACCATGGTTTGTAGGAAAAATTATAATGAATGTGATAACTGGAAAAACAAAGTGTAATCCTCAACACTAGATAGTGTCTTGCTTATGGTCTCAAAGTTGGGCATTTTGACAACTACAATATAACTATGAAATGTAAAAAATAGTATATGAATGGGATAATTGAAGAAAAAAGGTGTAATCCTCCAAACCAATACATACAATTATATATTAATAAACTATAAACATTCTAAATACAAATAGATTTGGAAAATGATAAATAAGAAGTGGACAATGGATATCACTTCTTGTTTCATTGTGATGCATACAACTATAACAAGGGAAGAACATAACTACAAATCAGTGATTGGGAGACAACATTTTAAGAGGACCAAGTAGACAACAAACAATCCGTAAGAATGTGCATGCTAGAAAAGCTACTAAAAGTTACTAAAGGTGGCATAATATTTTTGGCATAGGGGTAGGGTTGGAATTTCAGATCTAGTCTATCTATCAAATTTCACTGTTTCAACTATTTTCTAAGACATTTTCAACATTTTAAAGAATAAGTATGAAAAAAATCAGGTCTTAAGTTGCGATTTAATAAAAAAGAAATACTCTTTCAAGTTCACAAACGACACAAACTACCCTTATCACAAACCCCCAATATCATTGAATCGGTCCATGGTGATCACGGGAATCCAATCCGAAATTAATGGTTTCTCGCCATAGTTACCCACTACCCATTTTTTTAATTTTGTATCTGAAAACTAATACAAACAATGAGAAATGGACCCGCGAAGAGAAGTGGTATTTCTCCTCAGAACAAAGTTCCTTAATAATACATTGCGGACAGCAACCAAGGATAAGGATGGACATGGAAGCTTTGGGCAGGAAGTTGGGTCTTGCAGAGAACAAAACATCCATTAGAAAAGCCGAGGAGCTGAGGCACCTTAGCAATGTGCATTTTGATTCATCGACATTTGGTGTGGTATGTCAATCCAAAGAATCCTCTCAGGCTTATAATGGTACTTTAATTTTTGCACTGTATTTTGTATATAGCAGACAAAAGGGACCTTGATTCCTTGTTTTCGTTCACAGGGCGAGGTCTGCAAATCTGTGCTCTGCTATGAGCTAGCCACTACCAAGTGAATCTCTAAATCTTTCCTTATAAGAGCTTTGTTCTCTTCTGATAAATGCCAAACTAGGTTTTATACCCAACTAGCTTTTATATTCTGTTCAGATTTTTCAATACATATCAATAGATCTATACGGAGTTCATTGCCTGGAATTGCTTGTGGGTTTCTTATTTCTTACTTCACTGATAGAAGCGAGGTGTTGGGGTTGGGGTGGGCGTGATCTTTCCTTCACACTATGCTCTTTGTATAATGTTTGAAGCTAAGAGAGTATATCTAGAATGATATTTGCCAGCTATGATAGCTCCCCTGTATGGCCAAAATGAACATTATGGCACAGATTTCCTCTTTATAACCCTTCATCAAGTCCTTCTCCGTGTGTCCCGAGTTGGTTTCAAATTGATATCAGTTTATCACTAGGATTTCTACCCTTGATGTTATCACAACAAACTATACTTCCTTAACACATGAAATAAACAACACAGAAATTTGGGTTGAAACAAAATATAGCAGGTTTTGGGAGGTCATTGTCATCAGATCTCTTTCATAGGTGCTGGTAGTTGGGATCCCTGATTCCTTGCAACCTTTCAAACATTACGGCAGATAAACAACAAGGTTTTGAGGAGGGATTCTACAGGAGGTTCGCCCTTTATGTAGTTAGATTACCTTTGAAGGAGATGTAAATAAAACCAGCATTGGAGGTGACCGTTTGGCAGTTCTATTTGTTGTGATTTGGCCAGCACACATCCTACAGGAAATCAGAGGCTTGGAGGGTTATAAAAATGAACCAATGAACATCGGGCCTTACCCTCAGCAAAGAGACAAATTTGACATTAACTGTGTGCTTGACATCCTGCTGGCTAAATACATTTCGATGCATATATAGTCATGATTTTTACTATGAATGACAAGATAGGATCCAATGATGAAATACCTAAAAATATTGCATCCTTTGGAAAACTATATGAATGGAAGCATATAAGGAAAGACCCATTCTGAAAATCCACATCAGCAGTGCAATAAATCTTAAGCTAGGTCAACTTATTGGCAGTTAGGAAAGCTGTTGAAAGTAGTTTTTGCGACAAGAAAATAGCAAGGGAAACTAACTAAAAATACAAATCATAAATCAAGATTAGACATGATCCTTTTTTGATATAAGTCGACCTGTAAGCAAACCTTTGAGGGTTTTGTGCATGCCTTTTCCTCTCTTAATCTCAAGCAGAGGAATCAATTTAGGAAGAAAAAATAGTGTTTCTTCTGTAGAGAAAAACACTAAAGAAAGTATCCTACACAGTAGAAAAGGCTCATACTTAGTATGCATACACTATCTTAGCTTTATGAGGTTTATTTCCTCTTTTTTCAAACATTCAAAGGCAGCTAGGTGACCTCCATGTAGGGTTACTAGAGATCTGTATATTCAGATTTGAAGAGCTGAGCAAGGGTTAGACAGTTGATTTTGGAGCATTGATTGTAGCTGCAGAACAACTCCTCATTCTCTCATCCACCACACCTCAACCACTACCACCATTTCCAGGAAGGATACCTTTGACAACCTATCACTTGTCGTCCACTATGATGCAGAAAATATCTTTGGTAATAAGTGACTAAACCAATTATACTTATTCTAGTTCTCTAAGTTTTTGTTGTTAATGATTAAGTTGTTGGTATTGATCGGTAGTTATATGATCTTTCTTTGATTCTTATTTCACTCAAGACACAGCTCTTTTCAGCTCATGTCCATTTAATTCCATGCTATGGCCACTTTTAAAACATGATCTCAACCATTGAAACTTAGTGCTTGAAATTGACCCTCACTCTTAACTGTTCTAGGACAGTCAACGAGGGGTTTTTGTATGTTGTTTTCTTTGTAACATGTGCAGATTTGCAGCTCAGATTACAGTACATGCCTTCTAAAGACACCCCCCTCTAACTAGAAAAGCACCAATCCAAACAGACAGGCTCACTAACAGTGACAAAGGGTTGGTTTGCCTATAATTATCATGCGAAATTGCTTCTACAGATTTGTGTGATAACAAGACCATGCAACAATTCCTAGCTCGGAAGAAATGCTGGAATTAAGAAGTTCACTTTGTTGTTAGAAAGGCTAGAGTGGAAGTTTTTGAGGAATAAAACTTAGGGTTTGCAAGCTTATATTATCGAGAGTTGGTCTAGTTGTAGGAATTGTCTCTATCTCTTCTAACAAGGACACCAAATCATTAAATACTATGTTTTGGGTAAAAATTGTGGAAAATGTTCAGAACCCAACTTCAATTAAACTTTACCTATAAATTTCAAACTGGTGAATATACAAAGTGGTGAATTGGTCACTCAGGAATTGGTTGCAATGTCTAATTGACCAAAACAATGAGACTTGTGCTTCCTCAAGCAAATTTTTCTCTTAACTTGCCAACAAGAGTCACAAAATTGCAATCTATGGCATTAGCCACTCTGTGCTCCTAATTATGCAAGACCATTTCTAATAATACAAGACAACTAGCAGAAGAT
>LPNX010746049.1:28109-85447 GCA_001517045.1 Pseudotsuga menziesii
TAGATATGGCAGGCTAGAGCCAGATATGGATATGATCCAGTATATGGATAGTCTACAAGAGTGATCATTGATGTTTTGCAACTGTATGAAAGAGCTAGCATGGTCGGCATAATTAAGTCCTTAAATTATGGAAAAGAGAGAAAATCTCCCCAAACAACGTACTCTTTGATGCCTAAAGCTCCCCAAACAATGTACTCTTTGATGCCTATATCACCATCCAACAGAGAGAAAAATTGTTTGCAAATTTCTTTTCCAATAGGATTAAGTAATTCTACACGTGGAGTAACTCTCTTCAATCTTCTCAACTTCTCTAATACAAAGTCAAATGCTTTTAAGTACCAGAAATTAAGATAAAATACTCACATAAAATATGTCAAGTGGCGAGGATTAATGTCATATGGCAAGTGAGTTGAGATTCTGTTACTTTTATCTATAGGTATGAAGCATATGATGCAATTTCTGACTTCCCATTGAAAGTTGGGAAACGTGTTCGAATTACAGCAACAAATGTAGTAAATTTGAATATCAAATTTAGAACATTCATAGAAAATCACTCAGCCATTTACATCATCATAGATAAAGAGATCAACCAAGCACATCCATGGACATAAAAATAATACACACCAAGGAACATAACATAATACACCAATTGTAACATGTCCATACCAACAACCAAAAAGATTCCTTTATGCAAAAAGTATTTCCTCTTTTGGGTAATCATCTTAGAAAAATTGTGAAGGAGCATAAAGCAACCAAAACATAGGTAAGTCGGTCACCTAATTTGACAAGTCGATAGTATGAAAATCATTTTTCAACGACCCCAACACCATAAAAATTTTGTCTATCAAAGATAACATTTTTATTCGATACAACCACACAATTACTTCTATTCTCAAAGCGTTCCTCTAGATTGAGATTCACCTATCAATATATACCTACAGTCTTTTAGCTATTCATTTTTCTAAGGAGGCTTTGCACTTGGAATATGTGGCAAGAACTAAATTCTTATATGAGGGACTGTTTTATGCTTCTGAACAACCATCCTTAGGATTTAGGGAAGATAACATGAAAACTAAAACTTATTATAAATCAATCATCGAAACATCATAAATCAAGTGTGTTAAAATTGATAATTGCAACCCTTTCAAGATTAATATTCTTTAAAATCCTTAATACATGAGGCAGTGGATTTATTCCTTAAATTCTAGCTTGTAGTCCACCTAATTCAATCATCAACATAACATATACATTGAAATAACGAACAATTACATAAATAGAATGTCTCAACACTTTATGCACAAGTACTCATGTGATACACATAGATCGAAAGTAAAAGAGAGACACAAAGATATACATGGTTCACCCCAACTTGGGGCTATGTCCACCAAAAGTTATCCAACTTCTTTATTTATGAAACCAATTATAGAGGTATACAACATACATCTAACATATGTATCATTCTTTTCACTTTTCTTAGTGCCTCACATAATTAGAGGAAGCTCTTACATTTTCAACCCGAGCATCTGAGGATAAAATCTACTTCAAAAGAAAAGGCCAATACTAAAAACGGGAATATCTTCCTGCATACGTCCATATGAAATTGCAAATGCAACTAAGTTATCTAATCATCAAAATTTAATATATAAATAAGAACCAATCAAGGATATCGATCCCTATGATGTTGCCTAGTATCTGCAATGGTAGGATTTCAAATTTTAAGCACCTAAGCTATCTTAATAGGTTGCTCACTAGTTTCTATTAATTACAAAAAAATCCATTAATAGAATCAATTACTCTACCCTAGTATGAATGTCCAAAATTTTCATACAGTCATTATTATAGTAACCAGCTATAACCACAGAACTTAGCATTGTCCATAATGAAAGGCAAATACTGATTATCTATGGGACGACTTCAACATTTCGTATACTTGGTGTTAAAAACCATAATTCCAAGCATGAAAGTAGCACTTAACCAACTGAGGTGTGATACCCACTTATGGGTTTTGATCGCTTAAATACTACTTTACCTCGAGCTTGATTAAGAATGAACAGTTTTCAATTTTGAATAAAATTAGCTGTTAAATATATTGACGGGGGCATATATGATGGTCTCTTCCCATGTTTTGTCATCATACCTATTCTTCGATAGAAATCGGTATCAAATCAGGTATAAGATTTGGGCACAAGAGTTATAGTAAAAGCTTCCCTACCTCATACATTTTTTTTCCTTTTCACCAATATCACAGAGCTCCATTGTTTATCTGAAGTCGCCTCAACTTCCCAAAAGATGAGCGGTAAGAATTTTAGAGATATTCCATGGCACAGATAAACAGATCCACTGGAATCAGTCCTTTGTTAATACTCTACTCCAAAATCTTGCTGTAATAAGGACTCACAGAATCATATGGGGATCGAGGAAAGAAAATCACAAGTCTCAGTAGTTTTAAGAACTGAAAATGCAATTATCTTACACACCTAGAGATACCTCCCCAATAGAT
The DNA here is from genome assembly GCA_001517045.1 of Pseudotsuga menziesii. Lineage (NCBI taxonomy): Eukaryota > Viridiplantae > Streptophyta > Pinopsida > Pinales > Pinaceae > Pseudotsuga > Pseudotsuga menziesii. The sequence goes on from LPNX010746049.1 coordinate 30,610, forward strand.
GGTATCATGATATGGTTTAAAGACATTTCGAAAGGGTGACCAGAGAAGTAAAAAATTCCTACTCATAAGTCGACCGGGTTTAGCCATAACCTTTCCATCTACCAAACTGACCAATATCACAAACCCTTGCTAAACTAAAAATGAGTTAGACTGGGTTAGGGCCTGCAATTCTCATGCATCAATGCATATTAGAGGAATGGTATTTTCTATTGGGTTTACTCTAAAACTTCCTTTAACGTCCCTAGAGAGGCAAGGTCCCCATGATGGAAAACACAGAATTTAAAAATACCAACAACATCATTCAAACTGAATATGCAGCTTGAATACCTCTAGATTGGTTAAAAGCACAATAACATATTTTGATTCAAACCTAATGCTCTTAAACATGCAACTATAACCCAAATTTGAATGTAAAACATACGAAACTCAAACAGTCGCAGAGGCACTAAGAGATTTCGATCAGGAAAACCGGTAGTGGGTCATAAATAATTTCCTGTCCCAAAATAAAACCTGATCAAGGTCAAATAGGCATCATGGCATTCTCTAGATCTGAAGCTCACATGCGCCTCGGATCTCATATACGCTTTTCTCCTCGTTGGCACTCTCAACACTGAAACTTCTATTCTTTAAAAAAAAATGCAGATCGTGGTAATCTATTCCTATTCCATTCAACTCTGATAACTTAAAAACAACCACTCAGACAAACCAAACTATTCTAGTTTATAAATTGTATATTCCCTTTGATAGAAGAGAATCCCATTCCCCCGCTTACCAAAATGCAAAGATTCCCTTTAAATAATTAAATTGCTTATTAATTGGCAGCGTTGCTGTTGCAACTGTTAGGAAGAAAATGATGCTCACAAATCCCATGATTCTGGCGACCATTTAGACATTAAATGGTCTAACTATCAAGGCTAGTGGTCATCATGTCCTTTTTCTAAGCCGAACCTCCCCTTAAGTCACGCCAAGATCCAGGCATGAAAGGAATACAAATTCATGCTTTTTGGTTAATTCTTCATTTTCAATTTTCCTGCAATAACCTCTAAAATTTACTCTTTTTTTAATCTATCATATATAATATCAAAATGCTCAATCCGTCATTTGCAATGTTCTTTATATATTTTTCACGAGCAATTCCTTTCACTATACGTAGTGTGATATTATATATAACACCCTTATATATAATACACAAAATAATTGTTCACCATTATATATAATATTTTATACATGCAATCCTTTCATCATAGGCGCTCTAATATTATATACAATACCCCTATCTATATAATATACATGTATGATATAATTGTCCGCTATTATATATAATGTTCTTCCTTATATATAATATACACAACTTTTCCTTCCCATATCCTAGGTTAAGGTGAGGTGGAGGTAAGCGCTAGAGTACTTAGGTTCTTGTTGTTTTGAGGAGATTATGACCCAAAAATCCCTGTGATCATTAGCTCCTTAGGATTCTCTTCTCCTCGAATTTAACCCTTTTTTTTTATTTTAACCCCTTAACTCTTCTATGTCAAAGCTAAATCGAGTGCCACTCCCTCTATCTCGACTTGATGATATTAGGGTTTTAAGTACCAAGTTGTGGTGTCTCAGTTGGGATAATTTTTTGGCCAACATGTATCCAGGTAGGCACGGATATTAACTCAAAAGATCGAGAATGTAAATTAGTCCACTTAGGCTTACTTCAACCTAGGATGGCACTAAAAACCCTATGATGTTGAAAGAATACGTTCACTCTTCTTCCCATAGACCCATTCACTGTTTTACCTTCCCTAGTGGATTTGGTCATCTATTGTTTAAGTCGTGTCCCTGTCTCACGTCTCCCAGGTCTATAGCTTAGGAAATCACATCACATATGTACAGGGTTCTGTTGGTGGGGCCTTGGCCTTGAGCTCCTCACCAGAGAACAATTACATTCAGAAATTACAAATTTTCAAAGGCAATTTGAGAGGGATGTTACATCCTCCCCCCCTTAAGATAACACTGTCCTCGGTGTTCCAGCATTTTCTTTGACCAACTTTCCTTCTTTTTCTTCGTCATCTTTTCTTCTTTTAATCTCTTCGTTCTAAATCCCTGGAGATGCTTCAGTACTTCTCAAGTCCACATCATTCAAGACCCGCAATTCCTGCAACAAGGTTGGGTCTAGCCCAATTTTTTCCTTAGTGGATTAAAATAATTCACTTGCACCAAAAACCATAGATCCCTTTTGCATTGTAATAATCAGCAATTTATGGGACACTTTCTAGTTTATTGGTGCCATAATGCCCAATCATTTTCATAATGCAATTCATTTATCAATAAACATAATTACTACCCTTTTGGGGGTTGGTCCAACCTTTGGATAGTTATGTCTTACTCGACCTGAGGAAGGATCCTTTCTTCATATTTCACAATAAGCAGGTAACAGTTTAATTGCTTAAAATTCGTTAACATGTTTTATGTTCGTTACGTTGTCAAACATCTTTGAGTTTCTTTTCCATTATTGTGTGGACATACAACAATTTTTGAGGTTACTCTCCCTTTTAACCACTAGTTAAAAGTTTTCCCCTCAGTGACATCAAACAACGTCCTCTCTTCTAGATGTCCAATTTTTGCCTAGCTCATTTTGCCACACCATATGTCTAACACCAATGTGCTCATGCGGCAATCACTTGCCTAACACCATTGTGCTCCCGCATCATACATGCCTAACACCAAGGTGCTCACGTGGCAATCACTTTCCTAACACCATGGTGCTCCCGCAGCATTCACACTTTTCCTTTTTTCGTATTCAGGATGAATTTTTATCCTTGACTATTCGTAACGCACACTCCTTGGTGCCTAGTATGACTTTACTGTCATTGTCCTGATTCGTGAATCGGCTACCGGGTTAGTCAAAACATTTATTGATAACCAAAAATTTTAATAATCAATTATCATAATTTCATAATTGTGCAGCTATTTTAATCATCATTTATGAGTTATATAACCCTGTAAATCATCTAGAAAAATTACTCCTTACTCTACCTCTATAAACGCAGGGGGATTTCACACACCGCAGTGCACGTTGATAGCATCCATGGTCATAATCTTGATGAAACCTGCAATGTCAATATAACCTCACCCACGTTTAATCCTTGGTTTATAAAAACTTGAAATTCAACAATTTATAATAAGTAAGACATCACCCATACTTAACCTTATTAATTAAGGTACTGAATTACTAACAGCCAATTCTGACTGATAGTATTCCTAGTAAATCCTGCAATATTAGCATATAACATTGTACAACATTCATCGATTATTTTTGATATCAACATCTTCAGATGTCCTTACTTGTCTATAATTGGATATTCTCTAGTGAAGGGATATTCCAACTTTTTTCCACTTTCATGAGTGCTGATGCTAGGGACAAGAAAATTCCAATGACATTAGTAACTCAAAGTAAAACATAATTTCATATATTAGCTACTTACGTCCTATCGTATAACTTTTCTAGCTCATCTGAATGCGAGCCTTTACATTGGTGCACTCTTTCTACACAATTAGGTACAAGACACCATGCCTTTTACCTTAGCTGAATTGTCGGCCAAGTCCATAAACCGTCTGGTTCCGTTTTGAAGAAATTTTGTAAGGAATGTAAAAAGGTCAATAATGCCAATGAATATGTATAAATAGATGCATAACCCAAATATTTGCATACTAATAATTACATTCGAAGGATACATTACCATAGTGGTGTTAATGTGACTTAACTTGAATTTTCTTCCCAATTATTCTGAAGATCAAGTCCTACCCTTACTTATCATCTATTTAGTATGCTAAGGATTTTCAACATTCACAAGTTAACCAACAACTTCTGACCAGGAAGTTAACAACTATTGTTATACTTAGTTTTAGAAACCAAATTTACTTCTCTCATCATTCACTTATTATGTGCAACAGCAAACCATTTCTAGGTTTATTAGTTCATGATAGTGAGACTAGATTAATCAATATCAAAACATAATTCTTCCTTACAACATATGCAATCGTAACTGTTTTGACTATCATGTACCCATGCAGTTAAATGAAATCTTGTGTTCTCGGCTTACATGAAAGAGGTGTTTCACATTAAATACATTTTATTAAATGTCAGTGTTGGTAGTTTTAATACCTCTAACATTTATTGGATACAATTGTATTTGTATAATCTTGACCATATATTATAATTCGTTAGCATAGTTACTTATTTTAATGTCACTTACCTTTGCTTAAACCATTTTATTACAGTTGCAGCAAATCTCGTAGAGTGTTAAGGTAATATTGTGACTCCTAAATGGTCAACTTTATTAAGTTCTCTTTAACCACTACCTTGCTATCTTCAAGGGATGTCCACCTAAGCCATGTAGACCTAAGTGACTATGTTATACATCCAACATAACTTGATACTCTAGTATTAATGCATGTATAGACCATCTCAAAGATTTATATAACTAAGTTGCTTTAGATTGACCATTCTCAAACTATATTGAGGTACTTTAATAAAAAATTTCCAAAACCTTTTTAAAAAGTATATTCTCAAATTATCAAATCTATGTTTCCCAAATTTCAATATAATTAATCAAATGTTATCGTCTTGGTAACCTTCCATAATAAACAAGGAATCATATAGACTCCAGATGTTACTTTTTCAACTGAGGATTTCATCTTTTTCCCCTGATACCCATGTAATGCTGCTTCTTGTAACCCTGTGCACCTGCACTATTTGCTCACAAATTCTTGCCCAACATAAGTTGCATCATACTCTCATAAAACAATTATACAATAACAAGTTCCTATTTGAATGCAACAAAATATACTTGTGTATCATATCCATGCTTTACTTCCTCTTCAATATTCTTTCTTGATGTGTTAATATTATGCACTTGGTCTTACTAAGAACAATTTCTACTTGTACCTTATTCATTAATACGCATGTAAAACAACATAAGTATATCTTGCATGGATATGTTGCAGCAGGCCTAATACTATCTTCATTTTCTTATTCACTAATCAAACGTATAACCCCTGTATTTCACGTCATGCAACTAATTCCATGCATTGCACATAGTTTTAAAAAAAAACAGTGCAAACTATTTCAATTCAATGATCTTAACATTAAACAATATTTCTTTTATAGCGTGCATACAAATAAGTAATTATAATATCTCATATTCAAATCATACTGTTCACAACATACCTGTATGTCAATGAGTCCATTAGGTCTGAGCGCTGTAACTTTGCTCTGATACCATATGTAAAGTACCCCTTGAACCTAGATTCCATTATGTGTGACAAAGGGGAAAAAAACTATTTTTTCTTCGTTGTTGTTACAAAATGAATCAATCCTATTAGTGGCAGATTTTTCCATGGCATTACAAGGAAGTATGACCAAGCCAACCAAAGTTATTAACCATGCAACAAACAACATTTTCTGAAAATATGTTGGTTATATATCAGGAGTAGTCAATACTCATTAAAATCGATCATTTATTGCTTCCTACTAATGATGTTATTCACATGATACACTCTAGGGGAGGGCCTTTAATCAAAACTTTATGTGCTTTATACTACATGAGATCGTACATACATATTAACCATTGTAAAACTAATTTTCTTTTGCATTTAGAACATTCATAGAAAAGTCACTCAACCATTTACATCATCATAGATAAAGATATCAACCAAGCACATCCAGGGACATAAAAATAATACACACCAAGGCACATAACATAATACACCAATTGTAACATGTTCATACCAGCAACCAAAAAGATTCCTTTATGCAAAAAGTAGTTCCTCTTTTGGGCAATCATCTTAGAAAAATTGTGAAGGGGAATAAAGCAATCAAAACATAGGTAAGTCAGTCACCTAATTTGATGAGTCGATAGTATGAAAGTCATTTTGCAACGACCCCAACACCATAAAAATTTTGTCTATCAAAGATAACATTTTTATCCGATACAGCCACATAATTACTTCTATTCTCAAAGCGTTCCTCTAGATTCAGATTTGCCTCTCAATATATACCTACAGCCTTTTAGATGTTCTTTTTTCTGAGGAGGATTTGTGCATGGAATATGTGGCAAGAACCAAATTCTTATATGAGGGATTGTTTTATGCTTCTGAAAAACCATCCTTAGGATTTGGGGAAGATAACATGAAAACTAAAACTTATTATAAATCAATCACCAAAACATCATAAATCAAGTGTGTTAAAATTGATAATTGCAACCCTTTCAAGATTAATATTCTTTAAAATCCTTAATACAGGAGGCAGTGGATTTATTCCTTAAATTCTAGCTTTTATCCACCTAAGTCAATCATCCACATAACATAATCATTGAAATAACGAACAGTTACATAAATAGAATGTCTCAACACTTTATGCACAAGTACTCATGTGATACACACAGATCGAAAGTAAAAGAGAGACACAAAGATATACGTGGTTCACCCCAACTAGGGGCTACGTCCACCAAAAATTATCCAACTTCTTTATTTATGAAACCAATTATAGAGGTATACAACATACATCTAACAGATGTATCATTCCTTTCGCTTTTCTTTGTGCCTCACATAATTAGAGGAAGCTCTTACATTTTCAACCTGAGCATCTCAAGATAAACTCTACGTCAAAAGAAAAGGCCAATACTGAAACCGGGAATATTTTCCCACATACGTCCATATGAAATTGCAAATGCAACTAAGTTATTTAATCATCAAAATTAAATATATAAATTAAGAACCAATCGGGGATATCAATGCCTATGATGGTGCCTAGTATCTGCAATGGTAGGAGTTCAAATTTTAAGCACCTAAGTTATCTTAATAGGTCGCTCACTAGTTGCTATTAATTACAACAAAATCCATTAACAGATTCGATTACTCTACCTTAGTATGAATTTCCAAAATATGCATACAGTCGTTATTATAGTAACCGGCTATAACCACAGAACTCAACATTGTCCATAATGAAAGGTGAATACTGACTATCTATGGGACGACTTCAAAGTTTCCTATACTTAGTGTTAAAAACCATAATTCTAAGCATGAAAGCAGCGCTTAACGAACTGAGGTGTGATAAACACTTATGGGTTTTGATCAATTAAATACTACTTTATCTCGAGCTTGATTAAGCATGAACCGTTTTCAATTTTGAATAAAAGTAGTTGATAAATATCTTGACGGGGGCATATATGCTGGTCTCTTTCCATGTTTTGTCATCATACCTATTCTTCAATAGAAATCAGTATCAACTCAAATATAAGATTTGGGCACAAGAGTGAAAGTAAAAGCTTCCCTACCTCATACAGTTTTTTTTTCCTTTTCACCAATATTGCAAAGCTCCATTGTTTACCTGAAGTCGCCTCAACTTCCCAAAAGACGAGCGGTAAGAAGTTTAGAGATATTCCATGGAACAGGAAATGAGAGTAATTACTGATAAACAGATCCACTGGAATCAGTCCTTTGTTAATACTCTACCCCAGAATCTTGCTGGAATAAGGACTCACAGAATCGTGTGGGGATCGAGAAAAGAAAATCACAAGTATTAGCAGTTTTAAGAAGTGAAAATGCAATTATCTTACACACCCAGAGATACCTCCCCAATAGATGGTATCATGATATGGTTTAAAGACATTTCAAAAGGGTGACCGGAGAAGTAAAAAATTTCTACTCATAAGTCGACCGGGTTCATCCATAACCTTTCCATCTGCTAAACTGAGCAATATCACAAACCCTTGCTAAATGAAAAATGAGTTAGATCGAGTTAGGGCCTACGATTCTCATGCATCAATGCATATTAGAGGAATGGTATTTTCTATTGGGTTTAGTCTAAAACTTCCTTTAACATCCCTAGAGAGGCAAGGTTCTCACGATGGAAAACACATAATTTAAAAATACCAACAACATCATTCAAACTAAATATGCGGTTTGAATACCTCTATATTGGTTAAAATCACAATAACATATTTTGATTCAAACCTAATGCTCTTAAACGTGCAACCGTAACCCAAATTTAAATGTAAAACATACCAAAGTCAAACAGTCATAGAGGCACTAAGAGATTTCGATCAAGAAAACTGGTAGTGGGTCATAAATAATTTCCTATCCCAAAATAAAACCCGATCAAGGTCGAATCAACGTCATGGCATTCTCTAGATCTGAAACTCACATGTGCCTCGGATCTTATATACGCTTTTCTCCTCATTAGCACTCTCAACACTGAATCCTCTATTCTTTGAAAAAAAATGCAGATTGCAGCAATCTCTTCTCGTTCCATTCAACTTTGATAACTTATAAACAACCACTAAAACATACCAAACTGTTCTGGTTTAGAAATCGTATCTTCCCTTTGATAGAAGAGAAGCCCATTCCCCCCCTTTCCAAAACGCAGAGATTCCCTTTAAATAATTAAATTGCTTATTAATTGGTAGCGTTGCCATTGTAGCTGTGAGGAAGAAAATGATGCTCACAAATCCCATGATTTTGGCAATCGTTCAGGCACTAAATGGTCTGACTGTCAAGGCCAGTGGTCATCATTTCATTTTTCTAAGCTGAACCTCCCCTTAAGTCACGCCAAGATATAGGCATGAAAGGAATATGAATTCATGCTTTTTGGTTAATTCTTCATTTTTAGTTTTCATGCAATAACCTCTAAAATTTACTCTTTTTTAATCTATCATATATAATTTCAAAATGCTCAATCCGTCATTTATAATGTTCTTTATATATTTTGCACGACCAATTTCTTTCACTATAGGTAGTGTGATATTATATATAACACCCTTATATATAATACACAAAATAATTGTTCACCATTATATATAATATTTTATACATGCAATCCTTTCACCATAGGCGGTCTGATATTATATACAATACCCCTATCGATATAATATACATGTATGATATAATTGTCCGCTATTATATATAATGTTCTTCCTTATATATAATATACACACCTTTTCCTTCCCATATCCTAGGTTAAGGTGAGGTGGATGTAAGCGCTAGAGTACTTAGGCTCTTGTTGTTTTCAGGAGATTATGACCCAAAAATACCTCTGATCATTAGCTCCTTAGGATGCTCTTCTCCTCGAATATAAATCTTTTTTTTATTTTAACCCCTTAACTCTTATGTGTCAAAGCTAAATCGAGTGCCACTCCCTCTATCTCAACTTGATGATATTAGGGTTAAGTACCAAGTCGTGGTGTCTCAGTGAGGATAAGTTTTTGGCCAACATGTATCCAGGTAGGCACGGATATTAATTCAAAATATCTAGAATGTAAGTTAGTCCACTTAGGCTTACTTCGACCTAGGATGGCACTAAAAACCTTATGATGTTGAAAGAAGACGTTCACTCTTCTTCCCCTAGACCCATTCACCGTTTTACCTTCCCTAGTGGATTCGATCATCTGTTGTTTAGGTTGTGTCTCGGTCTCGTGTCTCCCAAGTCTATAGCTTAGTAAATCACATCACCTACGTATAGGGTTCAGTTGGTGGGGCCTTGGGCTTGAGCTCCTCACGAGAGAACAATTACATTGAGAAATTACAAATGTTCAAAGACAATTTGAGAGGGATCTTACAATCCTTCCGCCCTCCAACTTCCTCACTTTCCGCCTTCTACTTTTTTCTTCCCACTGTGCATATCGTGCATTGTGGAAGTCTTAATAACTTTAAGACTTTAACCTTTAATTTACAATTTTCGCCTACCATTATGCGGATCATGGGACGTGAAAATATTAGCATAATTACGTTTTAACTTTCCTATTCCGCTTCCTCCTTCCACTCTACAGATTGCAGAAATCTTAATAACTTTAATCTTACACTCTTTCCTCTCGCTTTCCGACTTTCGTTGTGCGGATCACAAAATGCAGAAGCCTTAACCCTTTTCAGCATTTAACTTATCCTTTCGTGTTTCTTCTTTCCACTTTCCTCTATGCGGATCGCGGATCGCAGAGCTTAACACTTGGCGACCTTTACTTTCCTTTCAGATTTCCATTTTCTGCTATGCAGATCATGGATTTAACCCTCTTAAGACTTAACTTTCCTTTTCTTCTTTCCGATATGCAGAACGCAGATCGTGTAAATATTAATATTCATTGCACTTTCCCTTAGACTCTCTGCCTTTCGCCTTTTGTAGTGTGCATTGCCGAGTGCGGAACACACAAAATTGCTAAGCTTCATATTCCTTCTTTAAACTTCTTAAATTGTCGTGCTGTGTTTTACCTTAAGGGGATTCAATCTTTTCCCATTCAACACCTACGGTTTCTAGAGGGTTTTCTTAACTAGACCTTCATAAGACAACAATAACATATCTAAAACTCATCATAGAACAATATATACCAAGGTTTAGAAGGGTCATGTACCCACAAACAACCTTAGACCCCTAGAAGAGAGTTTGGCTTCTAAAACCACACAGTCCTATTCCTTCAGTTAAGGAGGAGAGATGCATTTTAAGGAAGACTATAACAATAGGGAGCTTTCAATGAAGTAAAACACAATAGCTGCATTACTTCCTCCATGATCTACATACCCAATGCAATCATAACCGATTCTTAAACAAACATGAATACTTTTCTTTCGAGAGGGCTCAGTCCCATAGACAAAGCATGAGTTAAAGTAGGTGTATCATAACATTTATACATTATCTAACCAAAGCAATCCTAGTCATGCCAAATAGGGCACGATCACACACTAGTTCAGGGGAAGTTATGTGAGTCACAGACCTAGAGTTTCTCTATATATGATTTTATCACCCACATTCATACATACCCAAACATGCCCTAAACTCATTCTTCAAGGGAAATCATACAACATACAGGTAACTTTGTGCAGAGCAATAATCCACCTTTTGAGTTACCAATCTTTCGAGAAGAAAAGCACAATCAATCAAACAAAACATGATGACACACATTCATAAGCATCATTCCACAAGCAATAGCTAGCTAGGAAACTTCCAAGCCCTATAGAAGTAATAACTAGTCTCATACATTCTCGTACTTCAGACCTTTGACAAAGGCAACAAGAAGCTATAAATTGCATTTTCATACTTTAATCATTTAACCTAAGAGTACTAACTTATTCAATGTATTCCCATCCTTCAATTCCTTCACGCAAGGAGCAGTAAGCTATCAAGTACACATTTTGGCTTCAAGTTATCGAAACATTACAAAAAGATTACATGCCCAAGTAATTTTAATCACATGAAATGAACATATTCCAAATATAGAAAGCACATGTATGTTCTTGATATTCAAACATAGCCTACCATAAACATTCGAGACATAATGTAGACAACTTAGGTAACAGTGTGTAGACCCCATCTATGCATGCAAACTTGTGTATCTGGAATTCACTAGCATGCAAGTCTTCAAATTTTTAATCCAAAACAACAACCATAGTGTCAAAGGCATTTCAGAGAAAATCTGCACATAGTCTCAACACACACAAGATCAGAATAATTTTTTTTGTTAATGCATTAAATATGGCATTTATCATCAAAACAAAAGCATGGAAACACACATTCAAACATCTACAGATGTACTCTTATCTTGGTAAAATGTAGAAACGTCAAACCAGAAAACGTAACCTATTTGTAGAATGATTTGCAATGAAGAGTGAAACCCCGTTCCACCCAACCATATATTAGGAAAACAGGTTCCCTCTCTGCCTAATCACCTCGAGCTAATTATGCATTCCAATAGTGGTGACAGTCAAACTCACTCCAATTTCTCCAATGAGGAATTTCGTCCTGTTTTATTTAGCTTCCCTAACACACAGTGCTCGGCCTCCGAGACCCCAACATACTGAGCGACGTTCTCTTTATATTTTCATCCTAGGTATTTTGCAGCACTCGGAGTCTCTATTCCACTCCTTTTCCAGTTCCCGTGGTGTGTCTAGAGCCATACTGGCCCTCCCACGTGTGGTGTAACTGTCTCAGAATGACCCCTAGCATTCCCCCACTCTTCGCATGCATAATTCCTCATTCAATGTGGTTGTCCCTATCATTTGGTTTCCGTTATAAGAATAATGTTTTTTAGTTACATTTGTCCTATAAGGACCGATTGGCATATTCCAGTTTTTCCAATCATATTCAAGGAATAAAAATAGTAAAATTAATATTACATAAAATGTTTGTGTATTGGGGGATAATACAAGGTATATCAATGAGTTAAAAGAGAGTCATATAAGTTTGAAACACTTTTGAAATAATATGAGGATGCACTAATTTGATCAAGGAAACAAGAAGGGGGTCCTACTCTACCAACATTGGTTAGGTGAAGAAGACAATAATCTAGATCTCTCCTAGTGGTATGCAACATTTTGGAGGCATAAATGTCCTCTTAAGACTAAGGTTTGTTTATGTCTTGCCTTCTCAAACAAGATCAAGCAATGAGATTTATGCTTATAAAATTCTAGAATGGTGGTAGCATATGTCCTTTATGTAAAGTTAATAAAAAGAGTGTTGAGTATCTTTTTATGTCTTCTTTTTTTATTAAATTGATATGGGATCATGCATGTTTTTATCTCTTCTCTTTCATTCAGTTGGGATGGTCCTTTACTTGATTAAGTTCTCTAGGCTTGGTCCGATAACTTAGAATACCATGTTCATTTGGCATTACCTATTATTTTCCTCCACTTAGTGTTTATTCATTTTGGGGTTTTATTAAAATAAACCTTTTTGAAATATAAAATAAAAGATCTTATTTATTATTTTTTTATTGTTTTTAAAATAAACTAATATTTTAGTAACAAAGATTTATTATTACAAACCATCCATTAAGTAAAACTATAATTTAGAGCAAGTTTTTTTAGCTTGAAAAATGTCGGCTTGAAAACTATGAAACCTATGTCGTCGTTGGCTTCAATTTGGCTGGTTTAGTTTGGTATTTAACTATGTCTTATTTGATGATTATGGCTTAACTTTATTGGTTTTCTTATTCTGTGAAACACGCTCCTAGTGTAATTTCAGCACATTGCCCAAAAAGTGTTTATTGAATTTTGGAAATATGGCTGCAAGTTCATCATCTTCAGACTGTCTTTTCTGTTCTATGGAAAAAAAATATTCGTCAAAAGATGGACCTCCAGAAGGGCTGAGCTTAACCAGCATGTACGTTCATGCTGGTTAATCCAGCTAGCTGGCGTGGTCCCTTCAGGTCCAGGAGGGCGTAGGATAAGGGCCCCATATCTGGCTACCGGAAACTACACCTTTGTCCAACTGCGTTCACCGACAAATTCCCTTCCGTTCTGTTCTCCTTTGCCTCGGATTTGGGCCAACATAGCCTGTACAGGGTCATATACACTTGACGTGACAACCACTTACCCAGCTGCGAAGGTGATGCCCTCTCGATGTAATGCATGCATGATGCATTATCAGCGTTGATCCACACATGCCATGGCATCCATGTATTTTCCCATGCCATGTGAAATTTGAAAATAAATGGTCCGAATTTGAATTTAGTGAGGGGGAATTTGTTTCAAATTTGAATCTTGTGAACTCGAAGAACTTTGCGCTGGCTCTTTCATATCACAAGCTGCAACTTCGTCTGCTCTTTCATATCCCAGCGTTGCCCCGGCTTCTACCCAAGCTGTTTCTGAACTCATGTCGACATCTACGTTGTGGAAGCCCATTAAGTCGATGAAAACGAATGTCCGGCTGTCGGAGGTGGAGGAGAAACCCTCATAGTTGTGCCCTCCACTGAGCGTTGCCCCGGCTTCTACCCAAGCTGTTTCTGAACTCATGTAGCAGCGTTGCCCCGGCTTCTACCCAAGCTGTTTCTGAACTCATGTCGACATCGACGTTGTGGAAGCCCATTAAGTCCATGAGAACGAATGTCCGGCTGTCGGAGGTGGAGGAGAAACCCTCATAGCTGTGCCCTCCACTGCGAACTCGGATCTCCCAAGCTTGTTCTATACAGCATGACACCGATTTCTGCACTTGGAACCTGTTCACTGGAATTATTATAAGCGCTGGTTTCGGCACGTTAGGCTCTGTGAATCGCAGGTTTTGTAGAGAGAATCTCAACAGAGAAGTGTATTCCTCATTATCATTAAGAGAAGCAGATGGGGTTGTTAGGTTTGTTACAGCACCGGTATGCAAGCATGATATTAGGCGCTCTGTACTAATTCCATAGACGATGTAGCCTGAGTTTATCAAAAAGAGAAAAACTAAAGAACAGACACAGTTCGAGAAAAAAACGCTCTCCATCGCCATTAGCCGGTGGTTTCTTGCAGAGCCGAAGCGTTTTCGTAGAGCAGCTGGCTGTTTCTAATACTTATAAAATGGGATTTGTGATAAGCATGAGCATGTCATGTTAGATTTGGATTGCACTCTCCTTCACATATTGAACGGCCGTACTTCGTTGGCCTGTGGTCTACAACGAGCTGTTTACTACTTCTATTATTGTGGGCGAGCGGCGCGATTCCTTGAGGTCCCCTGAGACTTTAAACAAATATATAAGTTTATGAAAGGAAATTAGAAATTACAGTACATGGAATCAGAATCTGCCATAGATAATCAGATTAAACAGAACCTGATGGCCGGTCCTTATCTTTCTTTGGAGTCTCCGACTTGAAATTTTCCACACTTTGAATATTCCATTTTCAGTGGAAGATCCATATCCAATGAGCTTGATATGAGGAATGGACTGCCGTGCTTCAAAATTGCCACGCTTTTCATTTCATGTTCTTATATTACATGGAAGATCCCTCTCCAATTCGTTTGGTTGAGGAATGATAATTAGCTGAGCACGTTCCCATTTAGCCGTCGGATTGGAAATTTTGAGATTGTAAATAGAATTTCGTCTCGTTTTCAATTGAAGTTTTATTTTTATAATCATGATAATAGCAATTTTTCAACACTATATTTAATAGTTTTTAAGTTAGATATACCAATAACTTGTGATTTAACAAAGGTTAAGACATTTTAAGTAACCATCTAATTTTTAAGTCAAATATACTAATAATTTGTGATTTAATAAAGACTAAAACATCTTAGGTAACTATCTAACCTAAAACTTGTCATAATAGACCAATAAATGTCCGTGAACCTATATGGTATATTAAGCTAAAGATACCATATAGGTTCAGGGACATATATAATTATTCAAATTTAAATTATTATAAATTAAAATCAAGATATTTTTTATTTAAATGTAATATGTGAATTTAGTTTTAAAGTAAGATTTAAAACCTTTTCCCATTAGTTAAAAGTTTACTTTTTATTGATAAAGTAAATAGTAAAATAAATAAATTTATTTTCTTTTATTCAATAATATATAAAAAGTCAAAATAGCTAGCCTTAAATAGAGATCAGTGCACCAACTCAGAAGGTAACACGGAAATGACTTCTATTGCAACTTTGAGTCAACCATATACATGTATGGTCAAAGAAATAAAAATGTGGTTAACAACTAACATTCCCTACAAGTTTCAAAGTTCCGTGAAAAACCCAAACTTGGAGAACTAATTTCCTAAAAGCCAAAAACGATTCCATGGTATATTGCTGCAGCACATTTGGAAATAGAAAAATCGCAATCTAAAGAAGGGATTCTCTCCCTTAGACTAACAACTATGAGAAGTAGTAAAACATTATATTTGGCATTATCTATTCCCCGAAGGTTACCCATTTATATTATGCATCCAATACCCAACATATTTTAAATATTTAATATAAAATTGAGTATAGAAAGTCGCCCCTTGGTCGGACCTCTTATAGAGGTACGTAGCCCATCTAACAGAACAAAAGGTTCTTATGTCGGTTCTTGACCACAGGAAAAAAACCATTGATACATAAAAGAGCAGTAAATAGAGATAAACAAAAAGTTATCTCTTCCGTCTTCACCTAATATATATGTAAAGATTTTATTCATGTCGACGCGTTCGTGTTATCTTTCCATAGATTCCTGCACTTCCCATCTTACGGCTGCGTGGATCATTCTTCTTATTAGTTATGGCTGAGTTTTTCCCCGTGAGGCTGCGGCCTCCAGTATATTGCATAATAACCAGAAGAACCAACCCCTCATAAAACAATTACAACTAGAAGACTCTTTAAATTATTCTACATCCAGATGAAAAATCTAACAACCTCCATTTCCTTTCAATTAATAATTAATATTTTCTTTATTTAGTTTTCTTCGAAATTCTATGAATAACTTGAAGTTTATATGAAGAATTCTTTTTTACAAATAAATTTTTTATTGTTAACTGAGTATTTGTTCAAGCCTCGTAATATAAATATTTATTATTCGACAACAATCATTCATTGCACAATAATATGATAACATTAATTTCAATCAAAATAATTCTTTTCTTTACTTTCTTATTATTAGCTTAACGATAGAATATTGGCATCTTTGTCAAGATTAAAGTATTAATGAGAACAAGCCTCTTAATATAAATATTTATAAATATTCATTATTCAACCATCATTCATTGCACAATAATATGATAACATTAATTTCAATCAAAATAATTTTTTTATTTACTTTTTTATTACTAGCTTAACGATAGAATATTGACATCTTTGTCAAGACTAAGACTAAAGTATTAATGACAGAGTAGATACTTTGTTTTACTTAATATTAAGAGTCATTCTTATGTTAATACATAGATCATAGGAATTTGTTAAAGCCTTCCGATGGTTAGTAATTTCTTTGATAGGTTGTGAAAATAAATTGTATTACTTACAGTGTTTTACTGACTTTGTGTTTCTCAGCTGAAGCATATTATATTATGTGTTCGCCTTTGTATTCACCATTATAAAAGAATAGAATAGAAGTAGCAGAGAAGATGTTACAGAATAATTGTTGGCACCTTTGCAAATTCATCTAGTCATGAAATTATGAAGTTTAAATTCCAAATGCTACCTACGAAGGATGGTCAAATTGAACTGAATATTTTTGGAAGTCTAAGGAGCGCACCCAATAAAAAGTCACTACCACACTATCTCTCTCAAGGATCATTAAAGTTTTTTTTGTGCAACTGGAAGACACCATGGGATAGCGTGGCTTCTAGCATAAGTGATCTAGCGTTGATGCCACTTCTATCCAAAGGACTAAATTATGTTTCAAAAATCACTTTGTTTCTTTGTTGTAGATATCTTCTAGCAAATTTTTTTAGGGGAAGCAATCCATATTATGCTAAGAACTAGTTTGTAAAATATAGAGCTTGGGAAAAAATATTTACAATTAAGTAAGATATTCTTTCAATGTGAAGGAAGAACAATTTCAAGATCAAGCCTTGATAGAGCTTCTTTCTAAACCACTTTTGCATAATCACATTACAAGAATAAGTATTCGGTTGTTTCTTCTTATTTTCTTATAAAGAATAATTGTTAATGGTCCAACAATTTGTCTTTTTCTTTAAGTTGTTAGCAATAATGGTTTTCCCATGAGTGAGAACACAACAAAAACATTAGTTTTAGGAACTCCATCAAAGAACTAGAGATTATGCCACATTATTGAGGATGGAGAAAGAGGTAAGGAATGCATGAACCTTTCATGACCTTCCTTAATTGTATAGATTCCATTCATTCCCAAACCTCTAGTATATATAGTTGAGTTACTAATAGGAGAAACACCTTGAAGCAAAGAAAGAAGGTCCTTGAAGGGGTACTCTAGATCACTTGAGATACTAAGATACTTTATATTGGGACCATTTGCTATATTGGTGCCAATCTAAGATATCATATAGAGTCCTGATACCTTTGCTAAGCATCCAATCCTTAATTTATCCCTCAACATTCTATGTAAGCCAGTGGAGGTCCCTAAGATTTTATCATCTCAAAGATCTGACTTTTTTTTCCCATTTTGATGGATCGAACAGACCACGTTTTGAATCAACTTTCCCACCACCATAGATAGGATCCAAATGCCAACTCCATTGCCTTCCCAATTGAATTGATCAAAGCATTGTGTTCTTGGGCCTCTTATGTATTTGATCCTCATAATTTCTTTGCACTACATTCATTTCGTATAATCAATCTCAACAACAATTTCAATCCTTGAGATCCATTATTGGCTACGGATCTCTTATTCTAATGCCCCACGAGAGATAGGATCTCTTACTATCTCTTAATTAATACAATTAAAAATTTATTTTTATTTGATTTTCCACCCTAGCAAATAAATATTTGAATATCCTTACTAATAATAATCATAACACTAACTAGAGCAAGGAAGGAAGTGCATTAAAAAATAGGTATAAAGGATAGCAAATAAATATTTAAATAACCTTACTTTAATAATAATCATAACACTAACTAGAGAAAGGAAGGAAGTGCATTGAAAAATAGGTATAAAGGATAGGACATAATTAATAGAAATAAATTTATTTAGTTGGATTTAATCATTGAGATCCCCATGAAAAAAATTTGGATTTGATTTTTTTGAATGACATGCATCCAATCTATTGCTTTTAAATTTGTTAATGAGACACTTATGCCCATGTATTTGAAAGAATTTGAAGGAAGACCAATTATATTGTCTCGAAAATCTAAAGATGAGCAAAAATTCTATATTGAAGTCTAGGAAGTCTAGGAGATATATTCCAACTATATACTTTTATTTTTCTACCATTCATCGTGAAGCCTTAATGAACATGTCCAGGGTGAGTTTAAATATATGAGCATTAGTAGAAGAAAATCCTTCAATAAAAATCATCTCTTCCACAAACTAAACGTGACTGATAGTTTTTACTCCTCATGTAGTAAGGATAGAAGATAGATTTTTTTCCTCTGGTTCCTTTTCCAATTTCATGCTGAGAAATTATTCAATAATGATATACTAAAAAGGGAGAAAAGAAAAAACTGTGATGAATCCCATGAGAATCTTTAAAGAAGGTGATGACCTCCCATTGACCAAGGTCTTTGTTCATGGTCGAACAATGCATACCTTAAACCATTTTATAAACATGGGGAGAATCCAAACTTTTTCTAGTATTGCATATTTAATTAAAGTGTAACCATTTTATAAACATGGGAGAATCCAAACTTTTTCTAGTATTGAATATTTAATTAAAGTGTTCTAAATCCTATCAAAGGCATTGGATAAATAAATATTTATCACCATACCTTGGTGTCCCCTCATGAAAATAGAATGGATGAATTCTTGGATCAAAATGATGTTGTTGTTTCGGAGATCTTTTTCTTAGCTTGAAATCCTCCCTTGATTTTCAAAGACTATATTAGGGAGAACTTTCTTAATTCAATGTATTTAGAATTTTGGTTAATATCTTATAATCATATTACATAATGAGATCAATGAAGTGTGTAAGACATGTGGACTTCACTTAATGAACCTCTTACATAGCACGTGCGATCATGGGATATTAAATAATACCCTTAATTTCGAAAGAAATTGACCCAAACTCTTTTTGTTGAAACCCCCTCCCAATACATAAAACCTCCTCCCCACCCCTTTTTATGCCTCAATCCTTATAAACCACCCTACCCACCCCCACCTTAAACCCCTCATCCCCCCAATACCTACAATATATTGGTTCGATTTTTTATAATTTTAAAACCCACAATATGAACTAACGTGATAGGATATTGGTCAACAAGTGAAGCCCCGAGTGTAAGAGAAGGGATTAGATTCTTCCATAACCTAAAAACATGAAAGAAAGAACTCGAAACATGAAAATGGTCTTACCATGTTTTCTATTTCTACATACATACCTCAAGGTTGTTCTTCCTCCCTTCTACCTTAATCTATTTTTATCTTATTTTCTAAATTCGACTATAAATACTTTACTCTGCACCTTCATTCTTTTTAAACTCCTTATAAATCTTGAACATGTCCACTACTTAAAGTATAAAGTCTTAGGATATTCTATATTGATAACTCCCCAATCAAGGTAACTTATGAAGTTCTACAAATACTATGTGAGTACATATAAAGTGTATTGAATTATTTTAATATCTAATTTTGAATATTGATAAAATCCAAATTATCTTCTTAAACACTTCATTAAAGCTTTAAAGCTATTAAGAAAATGAATAATTTTAAATTTTTTTATAAAAATCTTTGGACAAGTAAACTTTATCTGGATTTCTATAGTTCTCCACATATTTAATTATTTTCACATGCCTAATTTGTTTTTATATATAACAATAACAGAGGACGACAAATTCCAGGTTATGTAACTACATAAAATGGTATCAATTTGCCGAGCCATGTTCTGTAGTACCGTTGACTTAAATAGGTGGTCCCAAATAAGTGATCACGATTTTCAATGTTGCGAGTTAGTTTTAAGAACTACACATTTATTAATGAGGTGGGTGTAAGTATGCCGTTTTGGTAGACTGCAAGAGCTATCCATTGAGTTGTAGAGCATTTAATGTAGCTGTAGCAAGTTTGATGATAGTTGGATCTTGAGCTGCTTGAGATCCAACTGTCAACAACCTATTGAAGCCGCATTAAATTCTCTTCAGCTCAATGGATAGCTATTGCCCTGACAGACTACTTACAAATTCTAGATAACGTCACCATAAGAGTGGAATTAGTAATTCACGAGACACCCAATTCGACATAACTCATTTTTTATTTTGTTCTTCTCCATGGATCCTGTCACCATTCAATATTTGACATATGACTTGTCTGCGTGGTCTGTCAGCATACTTCCCATTGCAAGAACGAGACATTCAGTAGTGCAAAGGTGTGAGTTGCTGGTTTTCCTTGGTTGAATGAATTGCCATTAAATTGTCACCCATCTAGTCGTGTTCCAAATTAGCATTTAGCCGTGTTTCTAATCAGCATTTTGTGTATTGCATGATCATCTTGTATTTTGTAAAACTTCTACTTTTGTTGGGCTATGAAAAGGATTATAGTAAGGGTCTAAATGGTCGGGTGTTAAGATTTAGAAAGCATGTGATTGTCTATGAATAAAGAAATTAAGACACAGCAAAAGTTATTAAGCAACCACAAAAATGGTGATGCTGAAAACCAAGCAGATACTGTGGAGAATCCTGCTTAAAAAAAGTTATAGTACTCCCTATATTTATTCAATTGTCCAAGGGTTACTTTGTATATGTTATTTTGCAGTTTTTCAAATCACAAGAAGTTCCTGAGAGACAAACTTCATCACTGGGAATTTTTTTAAGAGTTCTTTTCAGAGAGAATTGGTTCTATGCAGTCAAAGGAGTTTTTTATTTGAAGGACACATGTTATTTCAATTTTAGTGCAAATGTTGGACCTGGCACTAATAATAAAGCAGAGTTGTTACCTCTTTGAGCTCTTCTTAAACTTGATGCTTTAAAGGCTCTTATCTCAGTTCAGGTTTTTGGGAACTCATCCATGGGTATTAATCGGGCGCTGCATGATATTCTTCTTCATTCCCTGGCTTAGCATGTTAAGGAGGTTTCATCTCTTTTTCCTCATATCTCTTTCACTCATGTGTTCATGGAGCTGAAAAAAGACATCGATTCCCCTTTCTAAAGCTGGGATTATACTTGATCCGGGTATGTTGCACATCAAAGAACTGAACAAAGACATCGGTTACCCTTTCTAAAGCTGGGATTATACTTGATCCGGGTCTGTTGCACATCAAAGAATATCAAGATGTTAACCTCTCACAATATTTTTTGGATCATTAATATTTCTGCGGTGACTCTGTTTAGTTTTTGAATTATCTTGAAGATTACATTTCAGTGACTTAGTGGAAGTTTATATTGGCATTTTTAGTTTTTGTAGTCATCCTTGATGACTGTCCAAGGATGGTAAAAACGTTCCTCTAATTGAAGATAGGGCAACTGATCTTCCTTGATTTTGGTAAAGTCTTCCTTGGGATGGTGAAAACGTTCCTCTAATGGAAGATAAAGCAATTGATCTTCCTTGATTTTGGTAAAGTCTTCCTTGTTCTCTTTCAGTTGGAAAATATGGCAGTTTGTTAGAGTAAGCATTTTTTTGGGGTCTTTCGTGGAGGAAGATAGCTAACGGAGTAAGCTATCTACTTGACTTCCCAAGTAGACCCTTTGCAAATCGTTGGGTAGATAGCTTACTTCTATTTTTAGAGGTAGAGGGTGTGAAATAAGATGAGGTCTTATAGAATTTAGGTTTTATTATTTTATAAGAGTTTAGGGTTTGTAATATCCTGTTTAATTGGTGTTGCAGTTATTTCTTATAAGGGTTTAGGGGTTGTAGTATGTATCCTGTTTCTTGTTTTTTGGTATTTTTTTTCTCTAATTTTAAAATTATTAATTTTTCCAACATTTTCCTTTGCTTCTAAAGTAAAAGGTATAAGGTTGATTGGGCCCGGAGGATATTTTAGAGGAATACTCCTGGTATTGTTGTTTACTTCAGACTAATAGTCAAAGTATTAACAGGCTCTTATGGTTCAATGTGTTTACATTTTTCATTTATAAAATTTATAAAAGGTTATAGTGTTAAAACCCACGGTTATTTATTGGTCTATTATGACAAGTTTTAGGTTAGATAGTTACCTAATATGTTTTAGTCTTTAATAAATCACAAATTATTGGTATATTTGACTTAAAAATTAGATGGTTACTTAAGATGTCTTAACCTTTGTTAAATCACAAGTTATTGGTATATCTAACTTAAAAACTATTAATTATACTATTGAAAAATTGCTATTATCATGATTATAAAAATAAAACTTCAATGGTGAAAGTGAAAATGAGACGAAATTCTATTTACAATCTTAAAATTTATGAAATTATTGTCCAATCCGACGGCTAAATGGGAACGTGCTCAGCTAATTATCATTCCTCAACCAAGCGAATTGGATAGGGATCTTCCATGTAATATAAGAACATGAAATGAAAAGCGTGGCAATTTTGAAGCATGGCAGTCCATTCCTAATATCAAGCTCATTGGATATGGATCTTCCACTGAAAATGGAATATTCAAAGTGTGGAATTTTTCAAGTCGGAGACTCCAAAGAAAGATAAGGACCGCCCATCAAGTTGTGTTTAATCTGATTATCTATGGCAGATTCTGATTCCATGTACTGTAATTTCTAATTTCCTTTCATAAACTTATATATTTGTTTAAAGTCTCAGGGGACCTCAGAGGAATCGTGCCGCTCGTCCACAATAATAGAAGTAGTAAACAGCTCGTTGTAGACCACAGGCCAACGAAGTACGGCCGTTCAATATGTGAAGGAGAGTGCAATCCAAATCAAACACGACATGCTCCATGCTTATCACAAATCCCATTTTATAAGTATTAGAAACAGCCAGCTGCTCTACGAAAACGCTTCGGCTCTGCAAGAAACCACCGACTAATGGCGATGGAGAGCGTTTTTTTCTCGAACTGTGTCTGTTCTTTAGTTTTTCTCTTTTTGATAAACTCAAGCTGCATCGTCTATGGAATTAGTACAGAGTGCCTAATATCATGCTTGCATACCGGTGCTGTAACAAACCTAACAACCCCATCTGCTTCTCTTAATGATAATGAGGAATACACTTCTCTGTTGAGATTCTCTCTACAAAACCTGTGATTCACAGAGCCTAATGTGCCGAAACCAGCGCTTATAATAATTCCAGTGAACAGGTTCCAAGTGCAGAAATCGGTGTCATGCTGTATAGAACAAGCTTGGGAGATCCGAGTTCGCAGTGGAGGGCACAGCTATGAGGGTTTCTCCTCCACCTCCGACAGCTGGACATTCATTCTCATAGACTTAATGGGCTTCCACAACGTCGATGTCAACATGAGTTTAGAAATAGCTTGGGTAGAAGTCGGGGCAACGCTGCGACATGAGTTCAGAAACAGCTTGGGTAAAAGCCGGGGCAACGCTCAGTGGAGGGCACAGCTATGAGGGTTTCTCCTCCACCTCCGACAACCAGACATTCGTTCTCATCGACTTAATGGGCTTCCACAACGTCGATGTCGACATGAGTTCAGAAACAACTTGGGTAGAAGCCGGGGCAACGCTGCGACATGACTTCAGAAACAGCTTGGGTAGAAGCCGGGGCAACGCTGGGATATGAAAGAGCAGATCAAGTTGCAGCTTGTGATATGAAAGAGCCAGCGCAAATTTCTTTGAGCTCACAAGATTCAAATTTGAAACAAATTCCCCCTCACTAAATTCAAATTCGGACCATTTATTTTCAAATTTCACATGGCATGGGAAAATACATGGATGCCATGGCATGTGTGGATCAACGCTGATAATGCATCATGCATGCATTACATCGAGAGGGCATCACCTTCGCAGCTGGGTAAGTGGTTGTCATGTCAAGTGTATATGACCCTGTACATGCTACGTTGGCCCAAATCCGAGGCAAAGGAGAACAGAACGGAAGGGAATTTGTCGCGCTGACGAACAAAGGTGTAGTTTCCGGTAGCCAGATATGGGGCCCTTATCCTATGCCCTCCTGGACCTGAAGGGACCACGCCAGCCAGTTGGATTAACCAGCATGAACGTACATGTTGGTTAAGCTCAGCCCTCCAGAAGTCTCGAGAGCAGGAGATCAGAGGAGAACTGTACAAGATGAAATCCCTGCTTTCATGGAAGGGTTTAGTAATTCCCAGGATGAAAAAGGAAATGGAAAAGAGATAATTAGTGGAGGCGCAGGTCACTCTGATGAACTAACTGCTGAAAAAATTGTTCAGAAAATGCATGACACTCTTTGTGGGGAAGATGGAGAGAGGATGATCAATAATCCCCAAGTGAGTTACGACAGAGAAGAAATGGATATTCAATGTGATTGCTATTATTGGCCAGTTCGATTAGAAAATTTGGTACAGTGTCGGAATGAGCATCTATTTTGTTTTGATTATATAAAACATCAGGTAAACCTAATCATATATGGAAGCGGTTTGAAAGCACATTCCTCTTTAAGTTGTATGTATACGGGTGCATGCGAAGAGTCAGTTCCTTTTTCAGAGATTCGGAGAGCTGTACCAAATCATATCATTGAGAAATATGAAGATCAAATCTATTGGACACAGGAGCATGAATCTATAGCTAAAGCCAAAGTTGACGGCTTGGTTTATTTCCCATTTTGTAACATTCCATATGAAGTAGACAAGTGTTTACAAGTGTTAGAGTGTCCAAACAAAAAATGTCTAAAGGCTTCTTGTATCCAATGCAAAAAGCTGAATCACTCTCCATTACTATGTGAAGAGGTTCAGAAAATGCCTGATACTCTTCGTGGGGAAGTTGAAGAGAGGACGACAAAAGCTGTGATAAGAGAATGTAACATTTTCCACACGCAGTTAATCAAGGAGGAATGGAGCTGCAATAAGCTGACATGTTCCTGCGGTAACACATTGTGTTACATTTACAGATTGACAATTACGTCAGGATATATTCATTTTTGTGATTGTCCTGGTAGTAGAGCAGAACCAGGGAAACCTTGTCAAATATGCAACAGGTGCTCTTTGGGGGAGGTATCATTAGAAGAGAATGAAGTGCTGGATGCTAAGGAGCAAGCTTTGAAAGAATTGGCAGCCAAGGAACCTAAGTTGCTTGATTTCGAAATTGGACCTCCTCTCAAAAAGAGAAGACTAGAAGGAGATTTCAATCGTGAAGCTGCAACTCCAACACGATTCTTGGAATGCGAGGAGCATAATGAATGAACCATTAACTGCAACAAGATTCATCGGGGACGGTGAGCAGTATGCATACATTGTTGAACCTCCACATGATGAGCAGCTTGCAAAAATGGAATTACAAGTTCAAGAAGATCAGTGCCGTCAAGAACACCAAGAAGAGGAACACAATTGTTAATTTGTTTTGTATATGAATAAAAACGATCATTACAGTTTTTAATGAATAAAATATATGGTAAACTTTAAAAGTTTAGACTAAATTCATGTCTAAGTTTGTTGAATATAATACACAGAAGATATTAAC
Organism: Pseudotsuga menziesii; assembly: GCA_001517045.1. Lineage (NCBI taxonomy): Eukaryota > Viridiplantae > Streptophyta > Pinopsida > Pinales > Pinaceae > Pseudotsuga > Pseudotsuga menziesii. The sequence continues at coordinate 56,452 of LPNX010746049.1, forward strand.
AAACTTGCATCAATGACCACAAGAGTTTACTGTGGTAAAATCCACAAGAGGGAAGCATCCACATAGCAATGGTATGGTATTGGTCTTTCTTATTATTCAAGAAAAGTCTTTTCTCAGAAATTCATTCTAAACTTCCAAATAAACTTCCAATAAAAAAACCCTCATTTTTTTTAATATTCGAACTTGAGGCTTTGATTTATTCCATAGCATATTACTTTATTCCATAAATAATTATGGCAGGAAAAATTTAAAAGTTGCCACTCCGCAAAAAACGCAGCACTAGTCTAGCAATTCAAGTCCACAGGGAAGTTCATCTGCAACAGTAGCAACCAATGGCTAGACTCCATGCATGGATAGTTTGACATGCTTTCCCTTTTTCGGTTCTTCTCATAGAAAAAAAATTCCTTTCGCATAGCCTCTTCAAGGGTTTATCTTAGAAACCACTTCACCTTAGGCTTCTCATCCACAATGTAAGGGACATAAAGTAGTAAACTTAAAAATTTATTGTTTAATTCCTCCATGTTCATAGTTCCCAACTTCAGCTCATAGAATTCTTTATGTATGTTCTCACACAAACTTATTTATAAAGTATTTTTTAAAGGTACTCCAGTTAATGTTATTTTCTTTAATACCTTTTACTCTTTTAAATCATGCCCCCAGATATCTGCCTTTTGAGTTAAGTTGTGAATGGAAATTCTTGCTTTTAGCTAATTGGAGTAATTATAAATTTGAAAATACTTCTTCATTCTAGATAGCCATGATTCGGCTTCCTCCCCCTTGTCGATTTGACCGTTGAGAGTTGGTGGTTTTCTCTTCTTAAATTCTCCCAAAATTTCCTCAAAAGGATTGTATTTTCTTTTTCTAGATTGATAATTATCTTTAGTGCTATCACTAGAGTACTTGTGATTCTTTCTGTGTGAATCACCATAAATTTTAGAGGATGAACTACTTTCAATTTAAGACTGTTTGGAATTTTTTCTTTTATGTTGGTAGGATGTATTTTAAACAGATCCTATCTGTTTATCTTTTGCTTCACTCTGAAATTTTTTCATCAGTATCAGGTTCAGCTCCTCTTGAGCTCTTAGAATTCTTTCGTTCTCTTTTTTAGATATTTCCATTTCAATTCTTAATTCTTTAACAGTTTGTAATAATTCTGAAGAATTGTTAGTTATTTCTTCCTTAACTCGATCTTTTCTAGAATTACTTTGTTCCTTTAATGGAGACCCTTCATCTACTCAGAAGTCTTTCCATATGTGCAGTTCTAGATCAGAATTTTTACTCTGATAACAGCATTTCAAAAGTAAAATAATAAATTAGTTATGCATGCATTTTATTTACTGTTGGTCTACACAAGTTGATCCGCATTCAATCCTAGTTTCTGAATGTCTCTTCTCATACCATATGTAATACTCCAAATTTTCATAAAACAATTTAAAATTTTTCTTGTGACAATTAATGTTTAAAATCATCGGTAAAGAGGGTAAATTAACTGCTAACAGTTAACATCCTAAAGGGTCTAATCTAGAAATTAAATTCAATTCCTTTATTAGTTTTTATAACTGCATACTTCACTATTTTGCATTCATAACTAAGTCTTGAAACATTGATTTAGCAAGTAATGACGTGAATTAGTAAGAGCTGGAAACAATTGTTTGTTTACTATGTACTAAGTTTGTTTCCTATTTAAAATGAAAGAACTTCAGTTCATGCTCGAGGCTTAATTAGCTCTTGAAGCTAATGCGTTGAAATAGTGATTTTTGTACAGGTATTTTTACACGTAAGACGCTTTGTATCCCAGTTTCACGATCGAGATTAATTATCTCAAGTTACAAAAGTAAAATGCTAGAATATTTGTTTAGTTTACACCTTTGAGAAAAACAAGGTATTGTGAAACTTGAATCTTTTTCAAATATTGACATTGTTAAGTTGTTAAACAATGTTTAAGGTCTAAGTTGTTAACCTTTTTATTCTTGGTTTAAGAACATAATGTTTGCATGTATATTTACTTCTTATTTATTTATTTATAAGCATAAGTACTTACGAATACAAGCAGAATTAGAAGTAGATGCTTTCCACCTAACTTTGAATATAACTTGTACATCCTATATTTATCCTTTTGTTGTTATATTAAATCCTAAATTCTACATCCAACTCTAGAGAATGATAAATTTTGCAAACTAAATCTTGCAATACATTACTACTTGTTACCAAGGTAATGTATATGCACTTGTATCAACATACATTCAAACGCTACATAACTCTAAGCATTGTCATAAGGTATTAAATAAATGACATTTATATATATGAAACTAACGATATTAGGAAGAGTCTAATTTTACTAACCACCTAGGTACTTACCATGTGAAAGTGTAAAATAATACTTTATAAGGCTATACGTGTAGTATTAATTCTTTGTTTTATGGGGTGGAAAGTTCATTACCTAAAGAACAATTAAAAACCAAAAACCTTTGCATAAGCTAAAACTCACTATAAGGTGTTTATATAGTAAGTATAACCCTATCTATGCAAAACCAACCTATAATACCCTTACCCAAAATTGTAATAAAGCATCTCTATACTTGAAATCTTGTACTTATATGCGTTTAACCAAAATAATAACAAGGATATAAATATCCTTTTTGGAGGCTTCACTCAAGATCTCGAACTATAGAGAAACACCCACAAATTCAAGTCAAAGTGGAAACCACATGGGTATATGCTAGTGGATAGGGTTTGGGTGTTGGTAAACACTACTACAATATTGTTCCAACCCTAAAATCATGCATTAATTGCCACACCCTTCGTTGCTGTGGAAATTTTCACGAGGCTCAACGCCTCATGGCCATTGGTGCCATCGTTTTGTCTCTGTGAGTGATGGCCTTTGATGCCAAGGTCTAGCTCTATGAGTGTCTTCACTCGTGTATCAACACAGCTAAAACCTCTCTCTTGATAGTAGTGTGGTCTCTCATTCATATCTTGCAGCTTACTTTGTGGATTTTCGTTGACACTGGGGAGATTTGGTTTCATTGTGGCCATTGCTATTTGATTTAACATTCTCGTTGAGGTTTTAGCTTCTGTTTCTCCTACCTAGTTGTTAGTGTACGAGGTTTCCTAGGACAAGGTTACTGTGCACAAAAAATCACCATGCGACTGAGGACAAAATATCTCTAGGTAAACGTTTTTATGACCCTTTCTGCATTTTCCCAAAAAAATTCTTTAAGGAAACAATATTTTTTTATAGAAAAGAACTTGACACATTTTCTTTTAAAATCTTGTGGAAACTTCAAAAAATGCTACTATGAGGTGGAAGACACACGATACATCCACAAAAGGGATCCACATTTCTCATAGAACCTAGTAAGCCCTAGTTTCATGCCTAATGTATTCTCCTGTGATGATGTGTGGGGTATGGAAAGATGTTATCTTGCAGAGTTTGGATCTCCCTTGCCGTAGCTGCGTTTTGAACCATGCTTGTTTGTAAAGGTCGTGTGGTCGTAGACTGTTTTTATAGATATCTTATATTTTTATTAGGGTTTTGTAGTTTGTAAATACCTTGTTTTTAAGTTGTAAGAGTTGACAGTGAAATGGGTGCACTAGCCTCTGTAGAAAAAGGTCTTTACTAGACTTGGAAAATGTGATTTTTTCGTGTGTTGAAAATTTCAGTTGGTTTAAGTTAGCTTAATGAAGTTTGAAGAACCTTGTGGTTATTTACCTTTTGGTGAAATGATTTGATAAAAGATAATGCAAGGATTTCATTGTTTGCAAAAATCCATAATTATGATTTTTGTTAAGATGAGGTTTTTATGTGACAATTTAATGTGAAAGCTATCGTGTGGGGTTTCCTTTTAGTTTAAATATTTATTTATGAAATAATAAAAAGGAGAAAGGGCCTGTCTTTAAAACCCGAGTATGACTCTGTAAATTTGTTTTAGAATAATTTTATTTATCTTTTCTTATTTATTTTAGTATTTAAATTATAAATAGTCTAAACTATGTTTCTGCGTAAAAATGTATTTAATTCAGGCCAATTATAATATAGATATCATAATTATGTAAAGAAGGATTTGATTATCAAGGGAATGATAAAAATGTAAATACTCTATTTTTGAAAAGAGGGAAGAAAGAAAGACTTGGTTCATAGTTTTCCTTAATTAGGGTTTGTATTTTGTTTGAAATTAAAAGTCTCCATTATTGTTGTTTTTACTTTGATGTAATTGATATCTCTTGTTTTAATTATAGTATTACTGAAATTACTTGGTTGTTATTTGCAAAACCTAAGTTATTACTAAAATTCCTCTATAATGTTTATATAATCTATGTTATTCATATTTACTTTACTTTTCTGTTTCGTGTAATAATTAATAATTATATGTATTTATAATAGGTTAAACTCTTAGGTAGTGATTATTACTGTGTGAAAACGAACACAGTTACACAAACTGTGTACTAGTTTTTAAGCGATCTTCTTTTAAGATAGTTTTTGTTTATGTTTTAAAACAAATGTATTCTAACTAAGGTAACTTCTGAAATAGAGGAAACGTTTTTTTAACATTTCTATAAAGATTTAACAGTAGAAAGTAAATAATCATAATCCTACATTTCTTTATTTGATTTAATCATCAAACTTAATTTCACCTACTGTACTAGAGTACTACCTTCTTGAAGGTGTGGAAAAATACAGTCACGTAATCTATTCATTAGTAATTTAAACTATCCCTAAATCGTTTATTCTAATACATATCTAAACAGAATTTATAAATCTTGGATCAATAAAATATCTAACTAACTAACAAAATAATTAGTCATATAGATGCATCGATTCCTGAATTTATACATTCGAGTTCCTATGCTTGCATAAATAATATAAAAGTAAAATTTTGAACCTAGTAATACAACAAAGGAGACGACAAGCTAAGGATCCCATTCCTCCCAACCAACCCCTGAAGACAACTGAGCTGCAAATATAAGGACGCCCGAGCCTGTCTACTGGTCCACCAGGTTGAAAGCACTCGGTGAGATAATAGGTTTAGAAACCCTTGCAAACTCCATAGAGTAATCAAAAGTAATACTTCTTCCTCTAGCAATAAGAACTCAGCCCAAATCAACTGCACTAGTTCAGTAAATCAACACTTTCCACTCAAACACTTCTGCTTGTCCCCTCCATTGAATTTATTGTGCACCAATTTCACTCATAAATTCAAATTTCTTGTGCACAAATTTCACTCATAAATTTCACAAGTAAAGAATGAGCATCCCTAGCTAAATTCAATGGGTTGATTTATCAGCATGCCTGGGTCTTTTGGGTTAGTTTTTCAATTAATGAGCCACCAGCTCTTGTTCCACTTTCTTGGGGAACATGACCACAAAAATAGGGAAGTTTCCTCCTCCAACAGCTAGAAGTATTTTGAGGATGCTACCAAGTGTCAATCCCCTCTCAACCCAGCCTATTCCACAAAGTGGCTAGTAGACACTTATTTAAGAGCCTCCTTAAGTTGTTGTCTCATCTTTTATTTATTAATAAATAAAATATTCAGCAATTAAATACAATTATCCTTGAACCCACTTGGCCAATAATTACAAACTCTATAATAGAATTAAAACATAATGTCTCCTAAAAAATAAAATGTTTTTGCAACTTGGGGTATGTGACATAACACCTCCTTGGGTGCTCCATGGCAGTTCTATTATAGAGCCTAGCATATCTTTTGGCTTCTCACTAACCACTTTGTGTTACCAAAATGATGAGCTCCATTTTCAGACGCCATAATACCTAAGGGTTATTCTGTTCACGGATCCCCCACTCCCATGATAGTCCCCTTACGCAGTGTGAATGTGTACGACAAGAAGTCTAACAAGATGTCTTACACCTATGCGTCTCCATCGATGCATATTGGTGCCTAACTAGCCACGTACCTGCAACTATCACCATCTTTACATCATGGATTTTTATAGCATCAATATTTCCATCTATCACAGATATATATATACTGTTTTCAAAACTGGAAAATATAATACGTACACAACATGCTCTTGACATTATCAATTTTCTACTATGGTCTACCATAATGCAATATATTTAATTTATAATAGCATCTTGCCAGCATATCATAGCATAAATGAATAACATTGATTTCTATATGCTACATGATCGATCAGTCTCTTACCAAGGCTACACACCCCTTACACCAACCTTTCGATCATAGTTTGTTGTGCTATCCTTTTTCACAAGGATATTGGTCATATGCACATTATCACTACCATTCCAATCATGCTCATATGCCCTTAGTCCTGTAATTATTGCCATCAACCCTAATATCATAGACTACATTAATTATTAGTGGTTGTTATGGTGTACAAATAAAAAATTTACTAAAATTTTCCATTATGTACTATTGCATGTATGCAACACATCTTCCTCAGCACTATTCCCTATCTATTTATATGCCTACTAATGCATAGGCATCTGAACTATCAAATTTCTTTCATTCCCACCATTCCTAGGCCACAGTTTTATGTACATGGAATTCCTAAAATACAAATATATTGTCGAGAGAAGAAGCTGACTTATCATAACAGTTGGTCCAATTTCATGGCTTCTCTAGGAAGGAAATGACAGTAGAATGAATCTGTTCATGTGCAATAATATGTCAGCACTCCGTTAAGGGAATCCTCCAAGTCCAACACTAAACCTTCCTTCACGGTTTAGCTTGTTCTTTAGTTAGAAACCTGCAAATTTGGCTTCTTGGCCGAATATTTTCCTTGTGCTCATTGAGGTGGTAGTCTGGATATCTCTTATGGAAATACATTCATAAGATTACATAATATGGGGAAGTCCTTTATGTTTTTTTGACCTCCTTTTAAGGATAAGGTTTATGACTTACACTACATACAATTTGCAGCCTTTTCATACCTTTCTTTAACTGCAAGGTAAATACGTGCCTTTAAGCAGCAGGCTTTCTAAAACCCCTTACATTCTCAGCCACATAAGTAAAGTTTTTATCAAAACCATCTACTATTACTTTATTCCTTGCTTAGTAGTCTATGCCAATAATCATATTATACATCCAACTACATGTCTATTACAACATATGCAAGAATCAAAATTTAACAATATTAGATTTCATGATTCATAAGGATATGAGGATTCTTATTCCTTCCGTTCATTGAGAGGTAAGCGTATTCACTTCACAGGGACGAATTTAATTACAGTGCATTTTTACTCCTTAGTAGGCATCTTTCTTTTTTCTTTGGATATCCAAGTAAACACACCAAGTGTTAAGTGCTCATCCCAGCTATCCAACACCATAATAATTAGATGTAAAAAATTCAAATTATACCTTATGGTCTTGTACTTCATCTTCACCGCTCACCTAAAATACTGTATCATACACAACTAAGTTATATGCAATAATCCTCATCTAACTGAGTCTCAAAAAGGGGTTATAACAACACATCTCTTTTACCTCATTACAAAGCATTCTTCTAAGAAATCATTCAAGAAGCCATGATTCAATAACTACAATCAGTCTTACAATGACTCTCATTCATACAAGATCATCAATTCATAATACGTTAACCAACGTATATGACCAGGAGTCATCAAGCAAACGATGGTTATCACTCTGCCAAAGTAGTTATAGCCTCAGCGTGCGTTAGGAGAACTCGATGTTTCCAAAAGGCGATAGGGTTCAAACTTGTGGATCTATTTTAAACATTCCAAACAAAACTTTTATGGTTAGAACAAAGTTTCTCCATAACGTAGCGGGTTGAGATGTTCCCAAAAGGTGACACGGTTGAAACGTGGCTCTGATACCATATGCAACATACCCATATAACATGGAAATATGCATAGTAAAAACCTTTTCACTATAATTCTTTCACATAAATTTTAGCTATAACTTTCATAAATATTCAACTTTAAGCTTTGGAAAAATAACCAACATTGATTTCTGGAAGGAAATTTATCAGCCCGCATTTATATCCACTTCTACAACTAGGTAGGTCATTTACGTCCTTAATAAATCCATTTTGTGACCAGAATGATCATTTCCGCACTGGACCTATCCTTCCTGCACTTTTCCTTCCACCTTCTGCCCTTTCAATTTCCAACTTTCGTTATAGAACTCAGATATCGGAAAAAACAACAAACGACTGAAATCCTTTATCCATTTTTCTCCTTCGGACTTTCACCTTCTGCCTTCCACTGCGAAACTTGAAAATCAGAAACAACAAATGGAAAAACCCTTTATCCACTTTCCACCCTCCAACTTCCTCCCTTTCACCTTCCTCCTTCCGCCCTCTGACTTCCTCACTTTCCGCCTTCCTCTTTCCACTTTCCACTGTGCATATTGTGGATCGTGGAAGTCTTAATAACTTTAAGACTTTAACCTTTAATTTATGATTTTTGCCTACCGTTATGTGGATCACGGGACGCGAAAATATTAGCATAATTACGTTTTAACTTTCCTATTCCGCTTCCTGCTTCCACTTTGCGGATTACAGAAATCTTAATAACTTTAAGCTTACACTCTTTCCTCCCGATTTTTGACTTCCACTGTGGGGATCACAAAACACAAAAGTCTTAACCCTTTTCGGCATTTAACTTATCCTTTCATGTTTTCGATTTCCGCTTTCCTCTATGCGGATTGCGGATCACAGAACTTAACACTTTGACGACCTTTACTTTCCTTTCAGCTTTCGATTTTCTGCTATGCGGATCATGGATTTAACCCTCTTAAGACTTAACTTTCCTTTTCTTCTTTTCGATATGTAGATCACAGATCACATAAATATTAATATTCATCGCACTTTCCCTTAGACTCTCCACCTTCTGCCTTCCCTAGTGCGTATTACTGAGTGCGGAACGCACAAAATTTCTCACCTTCATTCCTTCTTTAAACTTCTTAAATTGTTGTGTTGTATTTTTCCTTAAGGGGATTCAAGATTTTCCCACTCAACACCCAGGATTTCTATATGGTTTTATTAACTAGACCTTCATAAGAGAACAATAACATATCTAAAACTCATTATAGAACAATAGATACCAAGGTTTAGAAGGGTCATGTACCCACGAACAACCTTAGATGCCTAGAACAGAGTTTGGCTTCTAAAAATACATAGTCCATAAATCAACATAGAACTATTCCTTCAGTTAAGGAGGAGACATCCATTTTAAGGAAGCCTATAACAATAGGTAGCTTTCAATGAAGTAAAACACAGTAGGTGCATTACTTCCTCCATGATCTACATACCCAATGCACTCATAACCAATTCTTAAACAAACATGAATACTTTTCGTTGGAGGGGGATCAGACCCATAGACAAAGCATCAGTTAAAGTAGGTGTATCATAACATTTATATGTTATATAACCAAAGGAATCCTAGTCATGCCAAACAGAGCATGATCAAACACTAGTTCATGGGAAATTATTCCAGTCACAGACCTATAGTTTCTCTATATATCATTTTATCACCCACATTCCTACATACTCAAACATGCCCTAAACTCATTCATCAAGGAAAATCATACAACATACAGGTAACTTTGTGCAGAGCAGTAATTCCCCTTTTGAGTTACCAATCTTTCCAAAAGAAAAGCATGATCAATCAAACAAAACATGATGACATAGGTTCATTAGCACCATTCCACAAGCAATAGCTAGCTAGGAAACTTCCAAGCCCTATAGAAGTAATAACTAGTCTCATACATTCCCGTACTTCAGACCTTTGAAAAAGGCAACACTAAGCTATAAATTGCATTTTCATACTTTAGTCATTTAACCTAACAGTACTAACTTATTCGATGTATTCCCATCCTTCAATTCCTTCACGCAAGGAGCAGTAAGCTATCAAGTACACATTTTGGCTTCAAGTTATCGAAACATTACAAAAAGAATACATGCCCAAGTAATTTTAATCACACGAAATGAGCATATTCCAAATATAGAAAGCACATGTATGTTCCTGCTATTCAAACATAGGCTACCATAAACATTCCAGATATAACGCAGACAACTTAGGTAATAGTGTGTAGACCCCATCTATGCATGCAAACTTGTGTATCTCGAATTCACTAGCATGCAAGCCTTCAAATTTTTAATCTAAAACAACAACCATAGTGTCAAAGGCATTTCACAGACAATCTGCACATAGTCTCAACACACACTAGCTTGGAAGAATTTTTTTGTTAATGCATTAAATATGGCATTTATCATCAAAACATAAGCATAGAAACACACATTCACACATCTACAAATATACTCTTATCTTGGTAAAATGTAGAAACATCAAACCAGAAAATGTAACCTATTTGTAGAATGATTTGCAATGAAGAGAGAAACCATGTTTCACCCAACCATATATTAAGAACAAAGGTTCCCTCTCTCCTTAATCACCTCGAGCTAATTATGCATTCCAATAGTGGTGACAGTCAAACTCAATCCAATTTTTCCAATGAGGAATATCTTGTCTTGTTTTCTTTAGCTTGCCTAAGACAGAGTGCTGAGCCTATGAGAGCCCAACATACTGAGCAACGTTCTCTTTATAGTTTCATCCTAGGTATTTTGCAGCTCTCAGAGTCTCTATTCCACTCTTTTTCTAGTTCCCATGGTGGGTCTAGCACCATATTGGCCCTCCCACGTCTTGTGTAACTGTCTCAGAATGACCCCTAGCATTCTCCCACTCCTCGTATGCATAATTCCTCATTCAATGTGGTTTTCCCTATCATTTGGTTTCCATTATAAGAATAATGTTTTTTAGTTACATTGGTCCTCCAAGGACCGATTGGCATATTCCAGTTTTTCCAATCATATTCAAGAAATAAAAACAGTAAAATTAATATTACATAAAATGTTTGTGTATTGGGGGATAATACACGGTATATCAATGAGTTAAAAGAGAGTCATATAAGTTTGAAATAATATGAGGATGCACTAATTTGATCAAGGAAACAAGAAGGGGGTCATACTCTACCAACATTGGCTAGGTGAAGAAGACAATAATCTAGATCTCTCCTAGTGGCATGCAACATTTTCTAGGCATAACTATCCTCTTAAGACTAAGGTTTGTTTATGGCTTACCTTCTCAAACAAGATCAAGGAATGAGATTTATGCTTATAAAATTCTAGAGTGGTGGTAGCATATGTCCTGCATGTAAAGTTAATAAAAAGAGTGTTGAGTATCTTTTTATGTCTTCTCTTTCATTAAATTGATATGGGATCATGCATCTTTTTATCTCTTCTCTTTCATTCAATAACAAAGCTTTATGATTACAAAGCATCCATTAAGTAAAACTATAATTTAGAACAAGTTTTTTTTAGCTTGAAAAATTTCGGCTTGAAAACTATGAAACCTCTGAAACCTATGTCGTCACTCGCTTCAATTTGGCTAGTTTAGTTTGGTATTTAACTATGTCTTATTTGATGATTATGGCTTAACTTTATTGGTTTTCTTATTCTGTGAAGCACGCTCCTAGTGTAATTTCAGCACATTGCCGAAAAACTGTTTATTGAATTTTGGAAATATGGCTCCAAGTTCATCATCTTCAGATTTTGTCTTCCATTCTACCGAAGAAAAATATTCGTCAAACATTGGACCTTTAGAAGTCTCAAGAGTATGAGTTCAAAGGAGGACTATACAAAATGAAATCCCTTCTTTCAAGGAAGGGTTTAGTAATTCCCACGATGACAAAGGCAACGGAAAAGAGATAATTAGTGGAGGCGCGGGTCACTCTCATGAACTAACTACTGAAAAAATTGTTCAGAAAATGCATGAAACTCTTCGTGGGGAAGATGGAGAGAGGATGATCAATAATCCCCAAGTGAGTTACGATGGAGAAGAAATGGATATTCAATGTGATTGCTGTTATTGGGTATTTCGATTAGAAAATTTGGTACAGTGTCGGAATGAGCATCTATTTTGTTTTGATTGTATAAAACAACAGGTAAACCAAATCATATATGGAAGTGGTTTGAAAGCACATTCCTCTCTAAGTTGTATGTATACGAGTGGATGCGAAGAGTCACTTCCTTTTTCAAAGATTCAGAGAGCTGTAGCAAATCATATCATTGAGAAATATGAAGATCGAATCTACTGGACACAGGCTCATGAATCTATAGCTAAAGCCAAAGTTGATGGCTTGGTTTATTTCCCATTTTGTAACATTCCATATGATGTAGACAAGTGACTACAAGTGTTAGAGTGTCCAAACACAAAATGTCTAAAGGCTTCTTGTATCCAATGCAAGAAGCTGAATCACTCTCCATTACTGTGTGAAAAGGTTCAGAAAATACGTGATACTCTTTGTGGGGAAGTTGAAGAGAGGATGACAAAAACTGTGATAAGATAATGTAACATTTGCCACATGCAGTTAATCAAGGAGGACTGGAGCTGCAATAAGCTGGCATGTTCCTGTGGTAACACAATGTGTTACATTTGCAGATTGACAAATAAGAATAAAATATATGGTAAACTTTAAAAGTTTAGACGAAATTAATGTCTAAGATTGAGGTATTTAGGTCTATATTTAATGTTGGTATGATTTTTATGTTTTTTATGAAAAAGTAGAAGTGAAGAGTGTTAGTGAAACTAGATATTTGGAAATAAAATTGTAAATGGCTTAGAATAAGACAAAGAAACCTTTAAATTTGTGTTTATTTTTATTTAATGCTAAAAACATAACTTTCATTCACATTATCACTTTTAAGATTTCATATAGATTTTTTTGGTCTTAGTAATTGTTTTGAACATGGTTTGATTCTTATACCAAAGGTTTATATACTTGTTTTTAAAAGTATTATGTGAAAGTGTAAGGTTTGTGGAGTCCACACTTTGTTGATGAAGGTAATTAAAGTAAAATTATGTTGAATTGACTTTTTGTAATTCTATGTTTGTAATGACTATTTATTATTGTGTAGTTAGATTTCTGTATATATAGTATGCTTTTTAGTGAACTTTTTTTTTATCTGTATTCAAGAAATAAGTAGTTTAATAGCATTTGCCTCATTTCTCTTTTTTCTTGGTATAAAAATAAAAATAACCAATAAAGTTTTTTATGAATAAAACATATGGTAAACTTTAGAAGTTTCAATGAAATTAATGGCTAAGTGTAAGTTATTTAGGTCTATTTAAATCTTATACATACATAAAACATCTTATTAATGTGTTACTCAAAGCCTTAAGATTTTAGACTATAATTATTTTAGTTCATCAAGGATTCTGAATAATCACTTTGTTGAATTTTTAATTTGATATTTCATGAATTGTTGTTAAAAGTATAATGTCAAAGTTTAAGGTTTGTGGAACCTCTACTTTGCTGATGAAGTGCATTTAACTAAAATTATGTTGAAAAGTGAGATATATTTTTAATGAAGCTTTTTTATTATGTAGTTAGGATTTTTGTATATATTGTATTGCTTTTAGTTAATATTTTTCAAGAGGTATTCAACAACTAAGTCATTTGGAAAAAAAATTCACAATTGTTCGTTTGTTTTGTATATGAATAAAAATAATCATTACAACTTTTTATGAATAAAATATATAGTAAACTTTAAAAGTTTAGACTGAATTCATGTCTAAGTTTGTTGAATATAATACACAGAAGATATTAACAAACATTCATCAATGACCACAAGAGTTTACTGTTGTAAAATCTAAGAGAGGGAAGCATCCACAGAGCAATGGTATGGTATTGGTCTTTCTTATTATTCAAGAAAGGTCTTTTCTGAGAAATTCATTCTAAACTTCCAAATAAACTTCCAATAAAAAAAAGAAGTTTTTTTAATATTCAAACTTGAGGCTTTGATTTATTCTATACAATATTTATTTATTCCATAAATAATTACCGCAGATTTTTTTTTAAAGTTACCACTCCGCAAAAAATGCAACACTAGTCTGGAAATTCAAGTCCATAGGCAATTTCATCTGCAACAGTAGCAACCAACGGCCAAACTCCATGCACAGACAGTTTGACATGCTTTCCCCTTTTTGGTTCTACTCATAGCACAAATTTTCCTTTCGCATAGCCTCTTCAAGGGTTTTTGGATTATTGTATTCAAATTTTTTTTTTATGTGAAAAGGTAAATAGCTTAGAAACCGCTGCACCTTAGGCTTCTCATCCTCAATGTAAGGCACATAACGTAGTAAACTTAAAAATTTATTGTTTAATTCCTTCATGTTCATAGTTCCGACCTTCAGTTCATAGAATTCTTTAGCTCGCTCTTCATAATACTGTTTCGATAGAAACTTATTTTTAAAGTATTTTTTAATGGTGCTCTAGTTAATGTTCTTTTCCTTAATACCTTTTACTCGTTTTAAATCCTGCCACGAGATATCTGCCTTTCCAGTTAAGTTGTAAATGGGAATTCTTTCTTTTAGCTGTTGGAGTAATTATAAATTTGAAAATACTTCTTCATTCTAGATAGCCATGATTCGACTTCCTCCCCTTTCTCGGTTTCAACGTTGAAAGTTGGTGGTTTTATCTTTTTAAATTCTCCCAAAATTTCCTCAAAAGGATTATATTTTCTTTTTCTAGATTGGTAATTATATTCAGTGCTATCACTAGAGTACTAGCAATTCTTTCTGTGTGAATCACCATAAATTTCAGAGGATGAACTACTTTCAATTTCAGACTCTTTGGATTTTTTACTTTTATGTTGCTAGGACGTATTTTTGGATCCTATATGTTTATCTTTCTCTTCACTCTGAAAATTTTTCATCGGTATCACGTTCAGCTCCTCTTGAGCTCTTAGAATTCTTTCATTCTTTTTTTTAGATATTTCCATTTCAATTCGTAATTCTTTAACAGTTTGTAATAATTATGAAGAATTGTTAGTTATTTCTTCCTTAACTAGTTCTTTTCTAGAATTACATTGTTCGTTTAATGGGGACCCTTCATCTACATATTCTGGCAAGTCTTTCCATACCTGTATTTCTAGCTCAGAATTTTTTCTTTCATAAGAACATTTCAAAAGAAAAATAATAAATCAATTATGCATGCATTTTATTTACTATTGGTCTACACAAGTTGAACCGCATTTAGGCGTAGTGTCTGAATGTGTGCTCTGATACCATATGTAATACTCCAAATTTTCATAAAAAAATTTAAAAATTTTCTTGTGACAATTAACGTTTAAAATAATCGATAAAGAGGGTAAATTAACTACTAACAGTTAACATCCTAAAGGGTCTAATCTAGAAACTAAAATCAATTCCTTTATTAATTTCTATAACTGCATACTTCACTAGTTTGCATTCATAACTAAGTCTTGAAAGATTGATTTAGCAAGTAATGATATGAAGTAGTAAGAGCTGAAAACAATTGTTTGTTTACTATGTACTAAGTTTGTTTCCTATTTAAAATGAAGGAACTTCAGTTCATGTCCGAGGCTTAATTAGCTCTTGAAGCTAACACAGTGAAATAATGATTTTTGTACACGTATTTTTACAGGTAAGACGCTTTGTATCCCAGTTTTAGGATAGAGATTAATTATCTCAACTTACAAAATATAAAATACCCCATATACCTCATTGTCGCTATGCATGATGTAACACATCCATGTCAACAGAAAAAAAATATTATTTTATAATCTTTTGAAAGACTAAGTATATCCTCAATTAGATACAAGCAATGGAAAGTTACAAACTCAAACATATTGTGAACCGATCACTGAAACTTCATGAATCAATTGTGTTAAAAAAAATCGATCATTACAAACTCTTTACAAGATAAAAGTTAATATGTACTTAACACGTTAAGTCAGGACTTTATTCAAAGTTTCGGCCCTTACCGCACATAATTCGACCGTCTACCAGATCAGAAGTATAAACAATCGTCACATATCATACATGTAACATTCCCAAATAAAAATTCCTATTAAAACAATTTATATCCTTGATACAATTGCCTAAACTATTCCTTTAATATCATTCCTTAATATGGCTTAGTCTTGCCTTGAAATCCTGACTTGTAATATGGTATTCTTTCTAACATCTCCTTAAAGATAACAAGAAAAACAACTTAAAGCCTTAATACAATGTGACATACCCATATCAGCAAACAAATATTCCTTTTTATAGCAAAAATATATAAAACTATCAAGAAGTTCCTCTATCATATTAGGTCTTACTATCAAGATGTATTTTGTAGTGTTATTGATTATCTATGACACAGGTGTTTATATGAATCCATAATCTATGGCAGAATCAATTATGCACTTTTATTTGGTATTACTCTTACTCATCTTCTTAGGGAAAGGAAATAAAAGGAAAACACTTAGCAATCAAATTTTCGTAGAATCAAAGTTTACAAGGCATAGCCTTTCACTGTATCCCCATCAACTTAATGGACTATTCGTTTTCTATTACTTAACCAAATGAAGCATGAGGGGTAAATTTCCGATTGTCTTCAATGTCAAACGTCTACCATTTGAGTCAATAGTACATCAGTCGTATTGTTAACAATATCTTAATGTGATTCAAATAAACTTTTGTT
Source organism: Pseudotsuga menziesii (assembly GCA_001517045.1). Taxonomy (NCBI): domain Eukaryota; kingdom Viridiplantae; phylum Streptophyta; class Pinopsida; order Pinales; family Pinaceae; genus Pseudotsuga; species Pseudotsuga menziesii. The sequence goes on from LPNX010746049.1 coordinate 72,942, forward strand.
CAAACATTTCATTACTATGGTGCTTTAAACAATAATAGTGTGAGGGATAAACATTATGATAGATTTCCTTGATCATTCTCTATACAATATTAAATAAATTAATAAAAGTACCTTAAATACACAATACGATAAAGGAAAGGAAAACACAAGACACGAAACAAGAGAGACGCTAATGTACGTGGTTCACCCAATCCATGGGCTACGTCCACCAAACTATCATGCTGTGTAATTTTTATTCATAATAATCGGTTACAACCGCAACAACTCTTGTTGCCATATTTCTTATAATACAGCTAGAAAAGTGTAAAGCTCAATTACAATTGGACTTATGGGTCTACAGAAGAAAAGTATTCTTACAACAATAAGGAACATCTCGGTACAACCCGACATTTACCAGACAAATTAACTATATAGCATATATTATCATCTTGCATACTCCAGTTCCATTTTTTTTTTAACCTATCTAAAACTTATATCTATGACTAGTCCCAAATGTGGCTAGGGTATAGATTTAAAGGTCGGAATTCCAAACACTGTTAAGGAAGACCATCAATTTCCTATCAATAGAAAACACGCGGCAAGGGTATAATTCCTAGCTCATCACTGTTTGAAGCTAAAATTTAAGTTCAGATCCAAGCAATATTATCTAAAATAAAATGCAATCCTAGCAATCGATGGAGTTTCAAACTCAACAATCCACCTCAATAAAATGCAACACAGTCTTGTAGCAAATGACACCTGGATCCAATCAACACTATAACTATGAGACAAATCGCATGACTCCACAAAATGTTATCACAGCTTAGAACTAGACGATGGAGCTCATATTTCCAATAATCCGTATCAAAATCAAAAGCAAATGTAAGCCTCCAAGATTGAGGAACTTCAGATCCACCAATCTACATCCATCAAATGCATCGTAACCCAAGGATCGTAAATTGATTCTTTTCAATTGGTAATAATAATCCAAAGTTGCAACCGGTTTGATGGACGGATACTCATATAAAAATTAACTCACACCCTAGACCTACTCCCAACCACAATGCCAGGTGTATCACACATACATCATTGGTTTGAACCAAAAAACTCATAACTAATTCCAAATCCCAAACACGAAGATACAAATCTGGTTCAGATAAAAAAATGCATAGACTCTCTTTCGAAGCAATACACAGAGGGTATCAATAATACTAATCTAGCGATGAACAAAATGCAGATCCTATTTATTAATAAAATGTAGGAATGGATGCTGACCGAATAATGATTGGCGTAATGGCCCCCTAGAATTTTTAAGATAGCCTTATTAGCAACAACCTCCTCTTTAGGAAAAATCCAACAGTACCAATATGGAAATAATTTTCACCAGATCTAAATTCTGATACAATGCGCTCAGAAACTAATACAGAACTTTTCCCCAAATGAGACATACGGACACCGGAACATACAAAGTGTCTGTTATAACCCTCTTTCCTCAAATGAGAGCATACTGACACCGAAACATACATCATATCTATTAAAAATATATCAATGAAACATACAATTGTCTGTAATAAAATATCTACATTCTAATGCAATGCTTGTAACCATAAAATATCAGTTAAACACAATTTTGTGCTGCAAATAACATGATTGATAGCTTCCACTAAATCATGACACATCATCATCCAACGTGGTGTTACTAGCCTTGGAGTGCATAGGGAAAAGCGTTGATGGTTTTATGCGTTGATGGGTCTATGTTTTTAATATTAAATTCAAGCATCAAATAGAATGATTGATAGCTTCATATTTTGAATTCTCTCTCTAACATATAATTAGGATTATATCGTAACTAACCTATGGATATAGCAGTGATGCTTCCTCTACCCTTTTTAGGCTGCATTATGGTGTGAACCAGGTCAGTCGAAGGTAGCCTCCAACTGACGGTTCTTTCGCTTCCCCCTAAACGCAGATCGTTTCTCCTTTTAAGAAATGCAACGTTTCTCTACTTCACACAGAGATCTTTTCTTGCAAAACTCAGAGGTCTCACTCGCCAATACAACGCAGAGATTCTTTCCCTTCCCCAAAATCATATCCCTCACGTATGAGGAGGAGAGGTGGATCCCTATGTTGAACACCCTTATTTCCCCCTTCGCCTCCCATTTCCCCCCTATAAATAAATAAATAACGCATCCTTCCCTCCATTGGTCCAGCTTTCCATGAATAGTATGGCCGTTGCTGCTTGTCAAAGGTTCCCCTATTTCCTTGTGATTCTGGCGAACTATTTGCCCAAAATCATGGTCGAGTTTTTTTTTTGCATGGCCATGATCCAAGCCGACACCCTTCCTTCTTTCAAGCAAAAATCAAAGCAACGGATGGTGTGGAGGATAAGACCTATTTCTATATTTAAATAGTTAGATTTCATTTCCTTTGTGAGAAGGCTTATTTGAGATAAGTCAAGTTGGATTAACTAGCCTCGGCATAAAGCTAGGTTTTGAGCCCTGCGCTTTGGAACCCTAAGGTAAAAGATTAATTACCTAGGCTGTTATCTTTGTGGTGCAGTTATTACTGCATCAAAATAGTGAGCGGGTGTTAATTATTAAAGGAACCCAAATATATCATGATTTCTAGGTAAGAATATAATTAACAAAAACTCCTTTAATTCAAAGGTAGTGCCCTCGACAGCTTGACTTACTTAAGTATAAACCCATCATTGTGTCTAGAACAAGACCTGAAAGTATTCGAATTCTGGAATAAGGGGAGGTTCAGTGAGAGAAGTTATTTAGGAGTGACCATTTAACCATCAAAGTCTGTCAAGCATACACTCACTTTTTATGCTTATATTCCATCATAATACTTTTGTGGTGTAGGTATGTTGAGGTCCTTTAATCCCTACATATTTTAGACTGTACATGGACCGTAATATGATTTATAGTATTCATTTGATTAATACTATTCTTAACCCTTTCTTATGGGTAGGTTATTTCGAATGTCATCTAATGGCATACTTAAGCCCAACCATTAACAGATTATAGTATATAAACATATAGATTTTTTTATATAGGACATCTAAGTAATTCGTTCGAGTGAGGGTATAATGTTCCTTCCCCCTTACTACGCCTACGGCACCAGAGTGTATTTCCTTTTTTTTTCTTTTTAGTTAATGTCTTTTCATCCCCTTACTTTAACTTTTATCAATAAGAATTTTAACCATATAACTTACAAGGTTTGGTGGTGGGGCCTTGGCCTTGAGTTCCTCACCCAAACTAGTACAATAATCATTCATAATTACCAGGTATTTAAGGTATGCAGGGGGGGGAATTACACAAAAGTAAAATGCTAGAATATTTGTTTAGTTTATAGCTTTGAGAAAACGAAGGTACTGTCAAACTCAAATCTTTTCCAAAAATTGACATTGTTAAGTTGTTACACAATGTTTAAGGTCTAAGTTGTTAGCCTTTTTATTATTGGTTTAAGGACATAATTCTTCCCTGTATATTTATTTCTTATTTATTTATTTATAAGCATAAGTACTTACAAATACAAGCATAATTAGAAGTATATGCTTTCCACCTAACTTTGAATATAACTTGTACATGCTATATTTATTCTTTTGTTGTTATATTAAATCTTAAATTCTACATGCAACTCTAGAGAATTATAAATTTTGCAAACTAAAGCTTGCAATACATTACTACTTGTTACCAAGGTAATGTATATGCACTTGTATCAACATACATTCAAACATTACATAAGTCTAGGCATTGTCATAAGGTATTAAAAAAATGACATTTATATATATGAAACTAACGATATTAGGAAGAGTATAATTTTACTAACTACCTAGGTACTTACCATGTGAAAGTGCACAATAATACATTATAAGGCTATACATATAGTATTAATGCTTTGTTTTATGGGGTGGAAAGTTCATTTCCTAAAGAGTAATTAAAAACCAAAAACCTTTGCATAAGCTAAAACTCAATATAAGGTGTTTATATAGTAAGTATAACCCTATCTATGCAAAACCAACCTATAATACCCTTACCCAAAATTATAATAAAGCATCTCTATACTTGAAATCTTGTACTTATATGCTTTTAACCAAAATACTAACAATGATATGAATATCCTTTTTGGAGGCTTCACTCAAGCTCTCGAACTATAGAGAAACACCCACAAATTCAAGTCAAAGTGGAAACCACGTGGGTATATGTTACTGGATAGGGTTTTGGTGTTGGGAAACACTACAAAACTATTCCAACCCTAAAATTGTGCATTAATTACCACACCCTTCGTTGCCGTGGAAATTTCTTCCATGCTCATGGCCTCATGCCCATTGGAGACATCATTTTGTCTCTGTGAGTGATGGCCTCCGACGCCAAAGTCTAGCTCTATGAGTGTCTTCACTCGTGTATCCACCAAGCTAAAACCTCTCTCTTGATAGTAGTGTGGTCTCTCATTCTAAACTTCCACCTTACTTTGTGGATTTTCTTTGACCGTGGGAAGATTTGGTTTCATCATGGCCTTTTCTATTTGCTTTAACATTCTCGTTGAGGTTTTAGCTTCTGTTTCTCCTGCCCAGTTTCTAGGGTATGAGGTTTCCTTGGCCAAGGTTACTATGCACAACAAAATCACTACACGATCGAGGACAAAATATCTCCATGTAAACTTTTTTATAACCCTTTCTACATTTGTCCAAAAAAATTCTTTAAGGTAACATCATTTTTTATAGAAAAGAGCTTGACACATTTTTTTTTAAATCCTGTGGAAACTTAAAAAAATGCTACTATGAGGTGGAAGACAAACGATACATCCACAAAAAGGGATCCACACTTCTCATACAACCTAGTAAGCCTCAGTTGCATGCTTGAGGTATTCTCGTGTGATGATGTGTGGGGTTCAGAAAAATCTTATCTTGCAAAGTTTGGATCTCCCTTGCCGTAGCTGCGTTTTGAACCATGCTTGTTTGTAAAGGTCATATGGTTGTAGACTGTTTTTATCGATATCTTATATTTTTATTAGGGTTTTGCAGTTTGTAAATACCTTGTTTTTAATTTGTAACAACTAACAGTGAAATGGGTGCACTAGCCTGTGTAGAAAAAGGTCTTTACTAGACTTGGACATCGTGATTTTTTCATGTGTTGGAAATTTCAATTGGTTTAAGTTAGCTTAATGAAGTTTGAAGAACCTTGTGGTTATTTACCTTCTCGTGAAATGATTTGATAAAATATAATGCAAGGATTCCATTGTTTACAAAAATCCATAATTATGATTTTTGTTAAGATGAGGTTTTTAGGTGACAATTTAATGTGAAAGCCATCATGTGAGGTTTCCTTTTAGTTTAAATATTTATTTATGAAATAATAAAAGGAGAAAGGGCTTGTCACTAAAACCCGAGTATAACTCTGTAAATTTGTTTTAGAATAATTTTATTTATCTTTTCTTATTTATTTTAGTATTTAAAATATAAATAGTCTAAACTTTGTTTTTGTGTAAAAATTTATTTAATTTAGGGCAATTATAATATAGATATCATAATTATGTAAAGAAGGATTTGATTATCCACGGAATGATAAAACTGTAAATAGTCTATTTTTGAAAAGATGGAAGAAAGAAAGACTTGGTTTATAGTTTTACTTAATTAGGGTTTGTATTTTGTTTGAAATTAAAACTCTCCATTATTGTTGTTTTTACTTTGATGTAATTGATATATGTTGTTTTACTTATAGTATTACTCAAATTAATTGGTTGTTATTTGCAAAACCTAAGTTATTACTAAAATTCCTTTATAATGTTTATATAATCTATGTTATTCATATTTATGTTATTTTTATGTTTCGTGTAATAATTAATAATTATATGTATTTATAATAGGTTAAACTTATAGATAGTGATTATTACTGTGTGAACATGAACACAGTTACAAAAACTGCGTACTGATTTTTAAGCGATCTTCTTTTAAGACAGTTTTTGTTTAAGTTTTAAAACAAATGTATTCTAACTAAGGAAACTTCTGAAATAGAGGAAACGTTCTTTTAAAATTTTTCTAAAGAGTTAACAGTAGAAAGTAAATAATCATAATCCTACATTTCTTTATTTGATTTAATTATCAAACATAATTTCACCTACTGTACTAGAGTACTACCTTCTTGAAGATGTGGAAAAATACAGTCACCTAATCTATTCACTAGTAAATTTAAACTAGCCCTACATTGTTTATTCTAATACATGTAAAGTACCCCTTGAATCTAGATGCCATTATGTGTGACAAAGGGGAAAAAAAACTATTTTTTCTTCGTTGTTGCTACAAAATGAATCAATCATGTTAGTGGCATATTTTTCCATGGCATTACAAGGAAGTATGACCAAGCCAACCAAAGCTATTAACCATGCAACAAACAACATTTTCTGAAAGTATGTTGGTTATATATCAGGATTAGTCAATACTCATTAAAATCGACCATTTATTTCTTTCTACTAATGATGTTATTCACATGATACACTCTAGGCAAGGGCCTTTAATCAAAACTTTATGCCCTTTATACCACATGAGATCGTACATACATATTAACCATTGTAAAACTAATTTTCTTTTGCATTTAGAACATTCATAGAAAATTCACTCATCCATTTACATCATCATAGATAAAGAGATCAACCAAGCACATCTAGGGACATAAAAATAATACACACCAAGGCACATAACATAATACACCAATTGTAACATGTCCATACCAGTAACCAAAAATATTCCTTTATGAAAAAAGTATTTCCTCTTTTGGGCAATCATCTTAGAAAAACTGTGAAGGGGCATAAAGCAACCAAAACATAGGTAAGTCAGTCACCTAATTTGAAGAGTTGATAGTATGAAAGTCATTTTGCAATGACCCCAACACCATAAAAATTTTGTCTATAAAAGATAACATTTTTATTCAATACAACAACACAATTACTTCTATTCTCATAGCATTCCTCTAGATTCAGATTCGCCTATCAATATATACCTACAGTCTTTTAGCTGTTCTTTTTCTAAGGACACTTTGCGTGTGGAATATGTGGTAAGAACCAAATTCTTATATGAGGGACTGTTTTATGCTTCTAAACAACCATCCTTAGGATTTGAGAAAGATAACATGAAAACTTAAACTTATTATAAATCAATCACCGAAACATCATAAATCAAGTGTGTTAAAATTGATAATTGCAAGCCTTTCAAGATTAATATTCTTTAAAATCCTTAATACAGGAGGCAGTGGATTTATTCCTTAAATTCTAGCTTTTATTCCACCTAAGTCAATCATCAACATAATATAATGATTCAAATAATGAACAGTTACATAAATAGAATGTCTCAACACTTTATGCACAAGTACTCATGTGATACACACAGATCGAAAGTAAAAGAGAGACACAAAGATATACGTGGTTCACCCAAACTTGGGGCTACGTCCACCAAAAGTTAGCCAACTTCTTTCTTTATGAAAACAATTATAGAGGTATACAACATACATTTGACATATGTATCATTCCTTTCACTTTTCTTAGTGCATCACATAATTAGAGGAAGCTCTTACATTTTCAACCCGATCATCTTAGGATAAACTCTACGTCAAAAGAAAAGGCCAATACTGAAACCGGGAATATTTTCCCGCATACGTCTGTATGAAATTTCAAATGCAACTAAGTTATCTAATCATCAAAATTTAAGATATAAATTAAGAACCAATCGGGGATATCGATCCCTATGATGTTGCCTAGTATCTGCAATGGTAGGATTTCAAATTTTAAGCACCTAAGTTATCTTAATAGGTCACTCCCTAGTTGCTATTAATTACAACAAAATACATTAACAGAATTGATTACTCTACCTTAGTATGAATGTCCAAAATTTTCATATACTCATTATTATAGTAACCAGCTATAACCACAGAAATCAACATTGTCCATAACGAAACATGAATACTGATTATCTATGGGATGACTTCAAGGTTTCCTATACTTAGTGTTAAAAACCATAATTCCAAGCATGAAAGAAGCACTTAACCAACTGAGGTGTGATACCCGCTTATGGGTTTTGATCGCTTCAATACTACTTTATCTCGAGCTTGATTAAGCATGAACAATTTTCGATTTTGAATAAACGTAGCTGATAAATATCTTGACGAGGGAATATATGCTTGTATCTTTCCATGTTTTGTCATCATACCTATTCTTCAATAGAAATTGATATCAACTCAGGTATAAGATTTGGGCACAAGAATGATAGTAAAAGATTCCCTACCTCGTACAGTTTTTTTTCCTTTTCACCAATATCGCAGAGCTCCATTGTTTACCTAAAGTCACCTCAACTTCCGAAAAGATGAGCGGTAAGAAGTTTAGAGATATTCCATGGCACGGGAAATGAGAGTAATTACTAATAAACAGATCCACTGTAATTAGTCCTTTGTTAATACTCTGTCCTAGAATCTTGCCGAAATAAGGACTCATAGAATCGTACGGGGATCGAGGAAAGAAAATCACAAGTCTCGGCAGTTTTAAGAACTGAAAATGCAATTATCTTACACACCCAAAGATACCTACCCAATAGATGGTATCACGATATGGTTTAAAGACCTTTCAAAAGGGTGACTGGAGAAGTAAAAAATTCCTACTCATAAGTCGACTGGGTTCAGCCATAACCTTTTCATCTGCCAAACTGAGCAATATCACAAACCCTTGCTAAATGAAAAATGAGTTAGACTGGGTTAGCGATTCTCATGCATCAATGCATATTACACGAATGGTATTTTCTATTGGGTTTAGTCAAAAACTTCCTTTAACATCCCTAGAGAGGCAAGGTCCTTAGGATGGAAAACACAGAATTTAAAAATACCAACAACATCATTCAAATTGAATATGCGGTTTGAATACCTATAGATTGGTTAAAATCACAATAACGTATTTTGATTCAAACCTAATGCTCTTAAACGTGCAACCATAACCCAAATCTAAATGTAAAACATACCAAACTCAAATAGTCGCAGAGGCACTAAGAGATTTCGATCAGGAAAAATGGTAGTGGGTCATAAATAATTTCCTGTCCCAAAATAAAACACGATCAAGGTTGAATCGGCATCATGGAATTCTCTAGATCTGAAACTCGCATGTGCCTCATATCTCATATACGCTTTTCTCCTGGTTGGCACTCTCGGCACTGAATCCTCTATTCTTTGAAAAAAAATGCAGGTCGCGGAAATCTCTTCTTGTTCCATTCAACTCTGATAACTTATAAACAACCACTGGGTGAATCCACGGACCTGGGTAACACTTTTTGGCAAGCGTATCTTGCCAAAAACAAAAAAACGTACCTCGGTCGAGATTTTATAAAGCCCTCAACCGAGGTATTAATACCTCGACCGAGATTTTATAAAGCCCTCGACCGAGGTACGTTTTTCAAAAAAAATTATAAAAAGGGGCCGCGGGGGCCCCAAATGTCACTTTCAATCACTCAACCGAGGGACAGAGCTCGACCGAGGGACAGAGAACTCGACCGAGGGACAGCGACCATCGCCCCAAAGCAACCCATCCTCATCACAATGTTGGAGCAAAGAGGTAACATTTTTCAATTTAAATGAAATTTAAATTTTTTTTTATAAATTTATAAAATTTGATAAATGTATATTTTTATAATTTTGTTTTCAAATTCAGTAAATGTATGTTTTTATAGTTTTGTTTTCAAATTTAGTAAATTTATATTTTTATAATTCTCATGTTTAAAATGTGTACCGGCAAGCAGAAATGCTGCCGGATTTTTGAAAATTTGTAGTTAAATTGAATTTTTTTGTTAATTTGTTATATATATATATAAATTATGTCAACCGGTAGGGTTTATGCTACCGGTTTATTTTTGAAATGTGTCTCGGGCAAGCCGAAATGCTGCCCGATTTTTTTCAATCCTCCGTGAATTCATGGAGGATTGAAAAAAATCGATAAAACACCAACTAAACAAACCTATATGAACCATAAATACAATTAATCAACTGTAGGCCCGAGACAAATAATAATTTTTTTATAAAAATTTATTTGAAATTGGTTTTTAAGAGCATGTGCATGATACATGATACATGATTCATAGAGGAACGGGTCTTAGCGCCTTTGTCTCTAGTATTTGGTCATAAAGCATGGCCTAGACCATAAGGCCTACCCTTTGTATAGACGATGTAAAACTCGGAGTTATATCCTTATTGGACGTATTGAGCAATAGGTGTGGTTCTCTATGTTGTAGACATGATCACCGGAGGAAATAGTTTCCTTTGGCCCTACATGAAGGTTGTAAGCATCAAATGATCGTCAATTTTTTTTAAACAAGTACACACATGACCTCTTAATGGTAAGGCTAGTTAATGCCTTATAAAAATAGTAATGATGTTATGGGTGCCCTTTCATGAACCATGATCCTTACCATGAACTATTAATGCATAAGTCCCTGGTTCCTACTCCTAATAATTCTCACTAGAGTCCCTGGATCCTACTCCTAAGAATGCTCACTAGAATCATTTGAGTTATTCCCAAGTAGCAATCATAGGTTCAATTAAATTTCCCTCAATTTAAGGTCTTCATTGATTTTTAGGACATTGTGCATGAGACATGAGTCCTAGAGGAATAGGTGTTACAACTTATGACCAAAGCCTTTGTTATATCATAATTGGATGTTCTAAGCATGAAGCATGGTTCTTTAGGCTATAGACTTGGTCACAAGAGGAAAGAATTTCTTTAATCCCTACAAGAGGTTTGTAAACATATCATTGATAGTAAAAATTCCTCAAACCATCACGCATGACCTCTTGATGACATTCTAGTTAGTGACTAAAAATAATTTTGATGCTATCACGCCCTTGCATGGACCATTATCCTCCAAACTCTTACGATCTAAGTTCTCCACTCTTGGATCTTTGAGCTAAGTCATCATCATCGCCATCAACATCATGAAAATCATCATCATCACCACCATCCTCATTCTTCTCATCGTCATCACCATCACCATCACCATCACCATCAACATCATCTTCATCTTCATCATCTTCATCACCTTCATCATCACGATCATTATCATCATCATCATCATCACCTTCATCATCATCATCATCATCATCACCATTGCCATCATTTCCATCATTGCCATCATCATCAACATCATCCTCATCATCAACATCATGAACATCATGAACATCATCGTCATCTTCATCATCATCATCACCATCAACATCATGAACATCATCATCATCATCCTCATCATCATCATCACCTTCATCAGCATCATGACCATCATCATCACCATCGTCGTCATCATCATCATGAACAGCATCATCATCACCATCCTCTTCCTCATCATCATCCCCCTCCTCATCGTCAACATCACCATCATCATCGTCATCAACATCGCCATGATCAGCATTATCATCTTCATCATGTTCATCTTCATCCCCATCATCTTCACCATCATCACCTTCATCATCACCATCGTCATCATCATCATCATCAACATCATCATCATCATCATCATCCTCATCATCATCATCACCTTCATCAGCATCATGACCATCATCATCACCATCGTCGTCATCATCATCATGAACAGCATCATCATCACCATCCTCTTCCTCATCATCATCCCCCTCCTCATCGTCAACATCACCATCATCATCGTCATCAACATCGCCATGATCAGCATTATCATCTTCATCATGTTCATCTTCATCCCCATCATCTTCACCATCATCACCTTCATCATCACCATCGTCATCATCATCATCATCAACATCATCATCATCATCATCATCCTCATCATCATCATCACCTTCATCATCATCATCACCACCATCATCACCATCATCATCATCATCAACATCGCCATGATCATCATTATCATCTTCATCATGTTCATCTTCATCACCATCATCTTCACCATCATCACCTTCATCATCACCATCATCATCACCATCATCACCATTTCCATCATTTCCATCATCATCCTCATCCTCATCATCATCATCATCATCACCTTCCTCATCGTCAACGTCGCCATCATCATCGTCATCAACATCGCCATGATCATCATTATAATCTTCATCATGTTCATCTTCATCACCATCATCACCTTCATCATCGCCATCGTCATCATCATCATCACCATTGCCATCATTGCCATCATCATCAACATTATCACCATCGTCGTCATTGTAATCATCATCACCATCATCGTCACCTTCATCATCCTTATCATAATCATCACCATCAACATCATCAACATCCTCATCCTCATCCTCATCCTCATCCTCATCCTCATCCTCATCATCACCATCACCATCAACATTATCTTCATCATCTTCATCATCATCATCTCCATCGTCATAATCATCATCATCATCATCACCTTCGTCATCATCATCATCACCATTACCATCATTGCCATCATCATCATCATCACCACCATCAACATCATGAACATCATCATCATCATCACCTTCATCATCGTCATCATCAACATC
>LPNX010746112.1:0-11442 GCA_001517045.1 Pseudotsuga menziesii
ATGACTCAAGACTTATGTAATAGGATTATTATCTATCTTGTAACTTTCAATTGGGATTTGTCTTCTTTACTATATTTATATGTTTTTTTTATGCTTTTTTAACATAAATGTGGATCAATGATCTTAATAACCATGAGACCTCTCTAGTAAGAGATGCTTAACTTATGATGATGTGTTAAGACTTATGTAATAGGATTATTATCTATCTTGTAACTTTCAATTAGGATTTGTCTTCTTTACTATATTTATATGCTTTTTTTACACAAATGTGGATCAATGATCTTAATAACCACGAGACCTCTCTAGTAAGAGATGCTATGATGTGTTAGTGTAATTTGTAAGAAAAAATTAATAGAATTAAATAATGGATTTCATTTGTATCAACGCATCTTCATAACACACCAACTCCTCATCCTTGTGCATTCAACCTTGAAGATTTGAGTCTTATTAAACATCCCCTTTAGGTTGTTGGCTCTTAAATGTTGAACCATAAAAAGTTGAAACTTTTATTTGACTTCATGTGGGCTAATACAATCTTCTTGACTATGTAGGTTGATTTTTTTTCTTAATCCATAGTATTTGTATTTCATCTTGTTGGGTGGATTTGGCCTTTTGTTGCAACACTTGATCATATTGTAGTTCATTTTTTTGAAAATTTTGGTATAAGTTCAATGCTATCACAAGAAGGTAAGCAAGCTCATTACATGTTTGTATCTTAACAATTGTTTTTAGCCAGTGCCACTTCTTATAGTGTATAGCTCCTTAGCCTATGAATTTTGTAGTTATCCAACATGGTGCCAAAGATATTGGTTTGAGACCTAGCCTATTGTCTACAATTATTTTAGAGGTTATTGTTTGTGTGTACTCTAGATTGACATAGGGTGAATACTTGAAGACTGGATCAGGGTCTAGATCTAGATAGATTAAGAACATGGATTTCATGCAATAAGTTATGGATTTGAATGGACATGACTATGGTATCTGGGAGAATTTGATTGTCCAAATGAAGTTTGGAAGAATGTTAGGTCCCTACCTTAACCTCCTTTCTTTGGGGTACCGTTGCAGTTGGTAATTCATGTACAAGGCCATTTTCTTTGAACAAGTCCATCATGCAATTAGTTAGTAGTTACCCAATGGAAAATGGCCACATTTGTTAAAGAAGGCTACCCACTAAATTCTTGGTACTCATTAATGATAAGACCATAACTAGTTAGGTAGAATATATTTATAGAGATAGTAGGCTTTGAAATGTTTGGGTTAAAGATTGTTATTGTATCATACCTTTTCTCAAAGGAGGTTGTCACCTTAAAGATGTCCATAGGCATTGCTCTCTCATTTAGAATTATCAATAAAAGGGTTATATTCTACAAGTTTAATCTCATGTTCATATGTACATTTGCTTCTTGTTCATGTTGTCTTATTGCTATTGGTTAAGCACATTACAAGTTGTACTGAGCTCTTTCATGTGCCAATACATGCGCAAATTTTAGAATATTTTTTAATTCTAGAGACATGTTTTGGCATATTTAAACATAGATATTTGTCATTCAATGTGTAAAATTGTGGTTGCAGAAGAATACATGGTGCACAAAAAGAATACAAGTAGAGACACCTTGTTGAACAACACTATACACCTCTATTGGTACTCTTCAAATAGTATGACATTAGAGAAAATATGCATCTAGATTTTATTTTACATGTACCTTTGGGTATCTAGGAATCCCTATAGGTTAACTTGAAACTAGCCTTACATAAGCCTCTTGATTATATTATTGCTATCACACACCAAGACTAGTTAAGGATATGACTCTCATGTACCAGGGAATTAGATAATACAACTAATGGTGCGGTCTATCCTGCCTAGTTAGTATTGTGAAATATTTTTTTTAGCACTATTATTGGAAACCCTAAAGTATATTAGAGAGCTATAACACTTAACAATTCTTTTTCCTTAAGACTACACAAATTCTAGCCTCTATAGAATGGGTAGATAAAAACCCATTTTTGTCATAATATCAATTATTTCTAAATTTTATCAGTGCACTAATACTCAAATAGGAGTAATATGTCAGAAAAACAGGATCGCAAAGCAATAACAATAAACAATAAACAAAATGCAAATATAAAACACATTATAAGAGAGAAACCAAATATAACATGGTTCACCCAAGATGGGCTATGTCCACACAAAAATTGTCAATCATTTTATTATACCATCCAACAAAATGAAGGGATACAACCTACAACAACCCTCATTGCACTTCCTCTTAACTCTCTCACAATCATAGTGTTAGCAATATGGATTATAGTTGTCATTAATGTCAAAAGAAGTTTAGTGATGACAAAGGAATAACCAAGGACATGATGGCAAAGTGAACTCAGTGAAAGACAAAAGAAAGACAAAGGTAGTGATGACTTGGCATGAATGATGAAAAGGAAGATATGAAGGAATATTTGTTGGCATTCGAGGACAAAAAGGAAAATAAACCAATGAGTTGCTACGTGGAAATGATGAACCGCTTGATCGACAAAGTCGAGGACGTGCAATTGCTGAGAAAAGAGGGTATAATCCATAGTGGCTTGGGAAGCAACCAAGAAGTAGCTGATACCTGGGACAAAATGAGGAAAAACCTGGAGAAGAGCACATACGAACCAATAGAAAAAGTTATTCACAAGGTTGTAACGTCTTACAAAAGAAAATATAGAATCTTGTGGGCATAATTTAAGCAAAAGGGTGCATCCATGGAGGTGGGTAACAATTTTTGGCAACGGGTTTTCGGTGAAATGCAAAAAGCGCACCCTCGATCGAGGTTTTAATACCTCGATTGAGGGTTTAACAAGCGCTCAATCAAGGTTCTTTTAAACCCTCGATCGAGGGTTTACTAAGAGCTCGATCGAGGGTTAGATAAACTCTCGATCGAGGTAGTGGCCTCGATCGAGCTTCCTGTTTCTAAAAAATTATAAACATGGCCGTGCGCACCCGTGACCACTGTTAAGTCCGCTGCAAAATCCCTCGATCGAGCTGTTACCTCGACCGAGCGTCCACATCCTGGAACACGTCGCCCATGTAGCCGCGCCCTTGGGTTGATGTACCTACTGATGGGTACCAAGATAACATGGAGACATCTTCTGATGGATGCTCATCCCTCTTTGTTAGTGACATAGAGATTCCTATTGAAGATATTATTCCAAGTACACTTTATTTGAGCATAAATACCTTGCAGTTGAAGAGAAAGACCTATTATCGATTTTCACTTCACCTCTTGAGCTTCATGAGGTTGATTCTGTAGATGAGGAGGAGGTTTAGTCTTAGGAGTCTTCCTACCTAATAGGGCCATTGTCGTTCGGTGAAAATAAGATCATGAAATCCTTACACATTCTCCATGACACTCATGCTTCAATATCAAATCTATGTTCGAGAGTTGCTTCACCGGGAAGATTCATCTTTCCTTGAATCCATGCATTGATGTCAAGCTAGGAAGTAACTTAAGACAAGTATCTTAAGCCCTTTCTCACTGCTAAGACCCAAACATTGATGTCATAAATGAGAAGACTCACTTGCAACTTCAGATAATACTACTGATTGATTTATCTTAGTACTTCCTTCTACCTTATAAAGGTTCTCAATCATTTTTGGCTTCACAACTAGTAAGATTCCCTTGGACACCTTCAACACTCGACCTTGAACTTTAAATTTATAAGCATAAGAATATATAACTCCCATTGATATTAAGTTCTTTTTTAGTTTGAGTACATTCCTCACTTCTATTAATATTCTCATGGTACTATCATACATTTTAACCTTGATGCTACCAATCCCAACAATTTTACAGGAAAAATATTTTTCCATAAAAACAACATCGTTATTAATGGATTGGTAAAATGAGAACCAATTTTTGCAAAGACACATATGGTGAGAGGCATCGAAATATAGCATCTAATCATGATGATATTGTGAAACATTAGAAAAAAATAGTACTTCATCAACCATACTTGAACTTATTTCAGCTCCATTTGCTTCATTTGTGGAGCATTCTTTAGATGACCCCTCTTTGGATGGCTTTCTTTTCCAACAATCCTTTTTGAAATGGCTTGATTTGTTATGGTACGAGCATTTTAGCTTACCCTTCTTAACTCTTGATTTGGATTTATATGCACGTCTCAAATTCTTCCCTTTTTCTTTAGATCGACATCTAGCCACCATTGATACCGTGGTAGAGGTTTCTGAACTAGTTTTTCTTTGCACCTCCTTAGATAACATAGCTCCAACAATAGTATCATAATCTAAACTATCCATTGTACTAAAACACATAGATGTAATTAGATGATTTCAAGATTCAGGAAGTGAATGATAGCAAAGTAATTGTCTTGTCTTCATCATCGAGTTTTATTTCCATACTAGCTAATTGATAAATGAGATGATTAGGAAATTTTGTGCCTTCATTCATTCCTAGGGTGTACAACTTCCTCTTCAAAAAGATATTGTTCATAAAAAATTCATCATGTATAGGCTTTCTGTTATGGTTTCGTAAAGTTGTTGCTGTCTCATCTCTAATGATATTGAATAGGACTTCATCCGCAAGACATAGACAGATGACATTGAAAGCTATTGAGTCTAGATATTCTTAGTCCTCATCTGACATATCTGTGGGGTTCTTTGACTTACCCACCTATGCTTTTTGCAAACCTTACTCTATAAGCAAATCAAACTTTCACAACTCAAAAATATTTTTTGAATTAAATTTCTCCACCTCTAACTTTGCACTCTTGCCATTAGTACAAGTACCCAAACCAAAATTTACAAAACCAAGCTTTTTCAAGAACACATACTATATTTTAAGGTTGAACCCAAAATATTAAATATTAAATAAAAGTTTTAATAAAAAATAAATGCTTAAAATACAATTCATAAAACCTTTCACCTAATAAGAAAACATCGACCTTTTAGTGTGCAACTTATACCTCTAAAATTCCTTTAAAAGTAGATCTCATGTGACGACAATGCCCACGTAGATCTCACCTCTCTTTAAGTGAGACATAGTTAACTGCTCCGAGTTAACTTCATTTCTCATATGACAACTCTATGCCAATGATAATGTTATAATTATCACTCCCTCAACGTGATAAAGAGATTGATGATATAAATATGATTTTAAGCGGCCTTTAACCAAGTTTTAATAGCACTCGTTGGTAACAGAAACATAAACCAAAAGAGATCAAGAGATAAACATAAACCTTTAATAGGAAACATCCTCAAGGCAATAATATTGGTATTCTTATGGTTTAATATAACAACTAAACATGTTTATAACCATTTCTCATATACATATTTTCATATTTTTCTTTACAGGTTTACATAGATATAACTTTTTTTTCTCACATAGTTACATAAAACTAACCAATTAAATATGCACCTATCTATATTTTATCTTGAACTGGTTTGTTTCAACTAAAAACAGAATAATAAAATTTTAGAAAAATGACAATGTCCAAATTCTTGGAAAATTAGTTATCATTATTTCAACACATAAATTTATACATTATCATTATGCTAAATAAACACTACAATATTAATATTCATTAACCATCATAATTAATCATAACCCACCTCCAAATGTTTTGAATGTCATCCACCCTCCACCATATGATTTTATAGGCAAACCAATCCAAACAACTCATTTTAAAAAACAATGAACTACTACTTACTTATATCTCTCATTATGTCCATCAATCATCCACTCTCCACCATATGATTTAGATACCAATGATCTCATTTTCAATACGCACATAATTTTTACCTAATTAAGTGTCCTATCATTAATTTT
This sequence comes from Pseudotsuga menziesii, assembly GCA_001517045.1. NCBI lineage: Eukaryota > Viridiplantae > Streptophyta > Pinopsida > Pinales > Pinaceae > Pseudotsuga > Pseudotsuga menziesii. The sequence goes on from LPNX010746112.1 coordinate 5,826, forward strand.
AATTGTTCTCAACTATACACCATTTGGACATTTGATTTAACACTATCCACCATTTGATTTAGGTACTATCCACTTACCCATTATATGATTTATCCACTCTCTATCACTATATGATTTTAGAAGTTAGTCATTTCATTTTAAATACTAGTATGACTATAATGCACCTTCCTGAAATCAATGTGTAATAAATCAATTGTCATTTAATCTTCGTAATGAAAATTTAGATGTACCAATATAACTATTAAAATTACAATCCACATTCCCAATCAATAAACTTGTAATAAATCAATTTCCATCCAATCTCTGTCATGAAAATTTAGATGTACCAATATAACTATTACAACTACCATCCACCTTCCCAATCAATCAATGTGTAGTAAATCAATTGCTATCCAATCTCTACCATGAAAATTTAAATGTACCAATATAACTATTACAAATACAATCCACCTTCCCAATACCCAAAGAACGCATATGCCCACTTGGCCTTCAAAGAGCCACTCAGTTGATTTACGTGGTCGAGAGAGCTCTACGGCGCGGTGACGGAGATGAACCTAGGGTTTCATTGAACCTGCATCGGTACCTACATCCACATATACCTTGGAGCTCTGCGGCGCGGTGAATGGAGACGAACCTAGGGTTTCATTGGCATTGACCCTGCACCAGTATCTAAGGATTTTTCTGGAGTATTGGGGGGCTGCACTGGGATTTTCAATTCCCTCCTTTTCCTTTCCCACTATTGGTACCTTCGGTGGTATTGGACTGGTGGGTAGCACGTTGGGTTATTTCCACAGCCATTTCTTTTCCACCTGTTATACAACTGATTGGCACCTCTCCGTCCAAGTGCTGACATCCCTCAGGTCAGCACACAAAAGACACTTATGGATTGAGGTTTGCCTAATTTCATTATACCTTGGTTGATGATGAAATACATTGCCTATATGCCCAGCTGGTTACTTTGCTATTTTGAGATTTTGAGTGCATGCGCGACTATCTCTATTGGCATCTCGCGCATATGCGCGAGTATTATGTTCAGCAGGTCGCGCATACATCTATGCGCGGGTTGCAATTGTATAGAGTCGCGTATCATGCGTGGGTTGCTTTACTACAGACCCGCGCATGGTTTCCTCAAAATTAGTTTTTAAAAACACGAGTTAATGGGAGATTAGTTGTTTCATTTACCTTAATCCCATTAACTGCTATAACCTCCCTAACCTTCGAGAACTGCCTCATTTCATCCATATAAATAGAGGCCTTGGGGAGGGTGTTGGATATTCATACTTGGAGAGCAAAGTTATGCTGGTGGATTTTCTACAGAATCTTTGGAGCAGAGAAACTCAGAGTCCTTTGGTGACAGAGGAGTCCCTTGTTCAGACATTGGGTTGTAACCTAAACTCCCTCTATTATTGTTAATAAAGCAGATTACTTCTTCCATATTGTGTTTCATGTGTTGTAGCTTGGTAAATGTTTATATCTCATTATAATATGTGATTTGCCTAACCTGCATCTTTATATATGAATCATGCTGTATATTGGAAGAATCTTTGTTAACAGGTTGAAGGAGGAACTATCCTGGAGATTGTAGGAGTGAAGCAAAGAGGAAGAAGGTAGCTTGGATCAACCTTCGTTTATTACAAGTAAGTTCCTGCTACTTCCCTATTTCCTATTTGTGCTTTTATAATCAAATTGTCTACAAGTGTTAGAGTATGTTGGTAACCCCCAGACCTAGGTTATTAGGTGAATTATCCATTACAACAGAACTGGCGACTCTGCTGGGGAAGCCAAGTCTGCTTTAGGTCTTTTTCTGTTGTCCTGACCAGTAATTGCTCGAAGTTTTGTTTGTGATCTTGAGTCCTGCTTTCTTACTTACTGTAGCATTTGAAAGTCTTGGGTCTTTCTCTGTTTTTGAGAAATTTTCATACCCATGCGCGGGTTGTCCTTCTAGACAGTCGCGCATACTGAGTTACATACGCGGGTTGTTCTATAGAACAGTCGCGCATCATACGCGATCTGCATTACTACACAGTCGCGCATACTCCTGAAAACTGGGAATTTTGTGTTGAAGTTTGCTTGTTCTTTGGCATGTTATAAATCATGTTTTCTGTTGAGGCTTTCTTTAAGAGTGTTGTAGAATTGTCTGAGTGTATCAGGTGATCACGTCTTAGTTCTTTTCGAAGCCCTTGGGTTCTTTTTACTTGTGTTATTTACTGTCTGCATTTTGAAACTTTCTGGCTTGTTTGGGTTATTGGTTGAGTGCCTGAGTCTAGATCAGTGATCAGGGTCTTAGACTCTGTCTGTCCAGTCTGCTGTCTATCAGTTTTTGGTCTGTACTTGCCTGTTTGAAAGTCTGCAGTGATCTTTAAGTCATTGTTTGCACCCAAGTTGAGGTCCTGGCCTGCTTCTTTTGCTGGTTTTTAGGGTCTGTCTACCTTTTAGTTTCAGTTTGTGTTCGTTATACAGTCTATAAGTGTCAAGTCTACTCAAGCATTGCATTTATACATGCATAGTACTTTTTTGAGCATTTTTTAAAGTGAAAAATAAAACATAGTTAATCTCTTGCATTGTAATTTTTTGCATTAGAGCAGTGTTTGTTTCAGTTTAAGAAGTACTATCTCAGAAAAATACAAAAACATATAGGCTTAGTTTCTCTTTTTGCTGCATATAGTTCATCAATATTTATTTGAAAAATGAAAAGAAGTTTATTTCATAGTGCTAGTTTGCTTTAAATGCACTTTTTACTTTCATTTACTTTCTGCTGAGTCAAAACATCATACAGTTCATCACTACCGCTTCCTTTGAGTAAAGAACAGCCCTTAAAATTAACGCTTAAATTTAAAATCTATTAGTAAGTTTTTATTTTTAGGGCCTTCCACCTACTAGCTTAGTCTAGGTTTGTGGGCTAGGGAGTGTAAAATTCCCACAAACGATAAACTCAAACGTAGTCGGCCATTCGTTAGGTAAATCCTTGGTTCTACCGCTGTATCTGGGAAGCTCCTCTCAAAAGGGAGTTAAGCATGAGGCCGCGTGGAGGCTTGGACAGAGGGGATAACCCCTCGAATCCTTGTCAAAACGTAACCCAGGACTTTTGCGCATCTGAGGATTCTGTCTAGGCAGAATTTCGGGCTCAGCTACCCTGCTCATGCGTACGAGACCGGCTTGTGACTGTTCCCCCATACAGTAGGTATTATCAAGGTAGCCTTTAGTCTCTTGTCTCTTAGGGCTCATACACAGGTAAACCGGAAGGTTATTTCTGGTTCACCTTGGACGGACTTGGAAGGTAACCCTTGTGGAAAGTGCAGGAGGGCGGTTGGGTGATTCCTACGCTTGTGCCTGAGAACCCCTCAAGGACGCCAGGTAACTGTTCATCAGCCTTCTTCTGGAAGGTATATCTTTATAGCCTGTTTTGATTGCTTGAGACTCTAGGATCTTTTTAGTGTATGCTCTGTGGATCTTCTTGTGTTTAGTCTGACCTTAGGGTGTGATTAGTTAAAGTTTTAATTCTGGAGGACCAACTTAGAAGGTCTAGAAGGTTGAGAAACCTTCCTCCTCTCACACCACTGGAACCTCCACCTTTACCCCAAAGGAGGAGATTAAGCACAGGTGGTTCTTTTGAACCAGTAGGAGTTAGTGAGGTTCTTGGTGAACCTGAGTTAACAGCCAACCGCTTTGATTTTGATACAGTTGAGATAGAGGAATTGCAAGTTGACGAGTTTGCAAGAAATTATAATACCCCCTTGACTGATTTGAACGATCCAGTGATCGTGCAGGTTAGGCCTTTTAGTTCACCAGTACTAGGTGTACCTGTAGGTAGAGCTATGTCTTCTGAAGGAGAAAGTTCATTTGCTTTCACCTCAACCCTTTCGGTTGAAGGGGTACTACCTTCCACAGTTAGTACCCCTAGTTCTAACTTACCTTCCATACCTTTAACTCCAGCAAGCCGGGTGGTTCAACCACTGGTTTACTCAAACATAGGAAGTATGTCTGGTGATATGGCTACTGGGATACCCAGTATACCTACAATACCTTCTTCTTTCCCTTACCCTACCCACAGTGGTCTAGTGGGATCCTCGGCCTTTGTCCAAGGATTCCCTTGGAATGGGGGGAATATACCCCCATCCAATCCTTACGTAGGTCCACCTCCTGCATATGTAGGAGTGCAGTTTGGAGGCAACACCTCTTATGGCCAGAGCTTCCAAACCCCTATTTCGGTCCCTTACACGAGCTCTCCCTTCTCTTTGTTTAGTGGAGGGATACCTGCTCCAGTATTTCAGACCCCATCTTCTATGGGGACGGCCCGAACCACCTACACTGCACCTCCCACCCAAAATCCGGTGGCTTACGGATGGAATCCATTCCAGAGCAACCTCTCCACTTCACAACCGGTGTCTGGGGGCAACCCCACTTTTACTTATGGGAATGTGGGGGCAAGTCCCTCTAATACCCAAGCTAGTACCTCTAGTACACCGGCTAGGCCTAAACTTCCCTTTCTGGCAACTTTAAACTTGCCAGATTTATCCAAATTGATGAATGATCCGGTGAGGCATGACCCCACGTGGCCACCTGTTCCCACCAAGTTGCCTTCAGACATCCCTAAGTTTGAAGGTAAAGTTGGTGAAGATCCTAGGGCACATGCCACCAGCTTCCACCTTTGGTGTTCTTCCAACTCATTGAATGAAGATTCAGTGAGACTAAGGCTATTCCAGAGGACATTGACTGGCACTGCGGCAAAATGGTACATTGAATTGCCTTCTGCTGCTTTTACTAGTTTCTGGGATTTGGCGTCAACTTTTCTCAGCCACTTTCAGCTTCCTGTCTGATACGATTTCGGAACTGACTTGTTGTCGACCTTTAGGAAAAACAAGGCTACACATATCTCGGACCATATCCAAGAATGGAGGAGGTGAAAGAGCCTCATTAAAGCTACCATCCCTCCTGATTTTTTGTTAGAATGGTTCCTTAAATCTTTGCTACCATATATATCTAAGGATGTTTCTACGTCAGGGGTGACTAGTGAGGAAGAAGCCATACTCAGGGCCCAGCAGTTGGACTTGATATATTCACAGTCTGGGATCTTATACGAGATCATCCCTGAGGCAGCTAGGCCTTCTCATGAGGCCGAGAAACCCAAGCCTGGACCCCATGCCGATGCTGTGGTTGGGTCCGTTGAATCTCCCACTGTAGAGTCTTTGACAAAACAAATTCACCAATTGTCTGTCAAACAGTCTACGGCGGAGGCAGCAAAGGCTGCCCCCTCTACCCAAAATGCAAATGTATTTGCCCAAACTTCTCAAAAGGACAATCAGCAGTCCCGCGGGAAGAAGAAGAAGGGTAAAAAAGGAGAGGGAAACCAAAACCAAAACAATCCCAAACCCGCAAACAATGCTGATGGGGGCAAAAAAGATAAAAAGAAAGTCAAATTCCCTTGTAAGTTGTGCCAAGGGGATCATTTGACCCACCTTTGTCCCCTCATGGAACAAGCTCAGAAGCTGTTAAAAACCCAACCAACGGCTGTCCTAAAGGATCCATTTCCCCAAGGACAGAATTCTGCGTCAGCTTCTACTGTAGCAGGGGGCAGCCAAGCTGCTCCTGACCCTAATTATATCAACATGGTCAGATC
>LPNX010746114.1:1519-42663 GCA_001517045.1 Pseudotsuga menziesii
GAAACCTTGATTCCATAAATATTTGTATACATGAACACTTCTATATATGGGTTCATGTATATACACATTTATTAAAGCCAAAAATGCATATATAGATAGATTTTTGGTATATGGACATTTATCAAAACCAAATGTGCATACAATGAACTCTTTCGTAAATGTGTATATATGGAAGCACTTTCATATGCACATACACATAAGTGATTCCAGATATGCACATTATACTTCCTTTAATTTGTAGATATAGAAGAGTTTTCGTATATGTGCATGTGTTTTATATGCACATTTTTGCTATAAAAATGCTCACACACACACACACACACATATATATATATGGAAGCCAAAAGTGGTTATGTATATGCACATATACAAAAGCATTTGGCTTTCATATAAATGCATTTGTCTTTTGTATTTGTGCATTTAAGGGAAACAAATTCACATATATAAGAGTGTTTTTTATATATGCATTTGGCTTTTGTAGATGTGAATATATAAAAATGTTTTGCATGCGTGTATTTAGATTTTGTGAATATAGATATCAATATAGATCCATCTTAAACTCAGATCTACCAAGTACCGAGAGGGATCCAATTTCTTGATGTGTAAATCTTTTTATCTTAACTTTTTTTACATTTTAGAAAAAATTACACTTAAGTTTGGGTGGATTTATGTTGATTTTAATTTTTTATTTATAAGACCACATGGATTTTTTAATTACTTTTCATTTGGTTTTAATTTCTTATTTTACTAGCCGATATGAATTTTTTTTTTTAACTACCTTTTATTTTCTCTAGTGTTAAGTTAAGTAGGTGACAAGATCTCCCTCATACTTCAATGTCCACTTCGCTACCCTCAATGCAATAAAAAAATTCTTTCACCTATACACATTTATAAAACCAATATATATATATATATATAATTCTAAAAACATAAAAACAATAATGCACAAACATGGTTGAACTTATGAGAGTCCCTAAAAAAAACACATTTTTTAAAACAATATAAAATATTTATTATAATTATCTTAAATAAAAATTAAATAAATAACCTATAATAAAATAAATAACTTATCATAACTAAATTATTTTGTGTAAAATATGAGAAATGAAATGTAGCATATGTTTACCACTTCGACTTTTCACCATTCCATAAGCACACACCGTCTCGTTTAAGAACATCAACAAAATCAATTTGATAATGCTATCAAATAAATATATATATATATATATATATATATATATATATATAAAATTTAATTATTATAATGGTTTACCAAATATTTTAAAGTTATTCACCTTTGAGGAGCTATTCTATAACGTTATTAATATAATAAATAATATACAATATAATTTAAATTATTATAATGGTTTGCCAAATACTTTAAAGTTATTCACCTTTTTTTGAAGCTATTCGATAATATTATCAAATCTAAAATAATATAAATAAAATTTAAATTAAGATAATGGTTTGCCAAATATTTTAAAGTTATTCACTTTTAGGAAAAGCTGAGATGTTCAAGGTTAGAATTCATTGGATCATTGACATCTCTAAACTTATTTTAATGTTATCAAATACAAAATAATATAAAAAAATTTAAATTATGATAATGGTTTGCCAAATATTTTAAAGTTTAAAGTTATTCACTTTTAGGAAAAGCTGAGATGTTCAAGGTTAGACTTCATTGGATCATTGACATCTCTAAACTTATTTTAAAGTTATTCACCTTTGAGGAGTTATTATACTTGTTAAAAGTATGGTATATTGTTTTTTTTAATTTCTGGTCAAATACTATTAGTTAGTGTTTTGTTTTTTTTTCATATGGAAATATGACTCACATTAGTGGATGGTAGAGGTGATAAACTGTTTGCCATCCTCGCAAAAGACCTAACTTCAAAGGACTCAAGGCTCGAACCAGTGACCTCTCCACCTCTCCCCAAACCGAGATAGTGTGGGCAAGTCTTACCAGTTGAGTTAACCCTTGAGGCTTATTAATTAGTGTTTTGTTAAAAGTATGGTATATTGTTTTTTTATTTTTGGTTCAATACTATTAGTGTTTTGACGAACAAATTATAAATTTTTTCTTAAGTTTTATAAAGTTTCATATAAGACATCATTTTGATATTATTATTTTTAATTATTTTGTCAAAATAACGTTAATTTAAAACAGTTAATTTATGTTTTATATAATTGGTCGAGAGGTTGAAGGCGTTTTTCGGATCAAGGACGGTTTTATTGGTTTCTGAAAAGCATCCTTAATTATTCTTGGTTTTAGAAAAGCCTTATTGATTTTGAAGTGTTATTCTCGGATCAACTGCGGTTGGTTTTATTGGTTTCTGAAAAGCTTCCTTAATTATTCTTGGTTTTAGAGAAACCTTATTGATTTTGATTATCTGACGTCCTCGGTGCCCACCCCGAGTATTGAATGGGCAATGATTTCCTGGTTCATTGAAGCATCAATTCTTGGTTCATTGAATGAGCAGCATCACCTTCCTAAAGCTAAACAATATTCAACATGCAGCATAGTAATAATTGCTGTGGCTGCTGCAGTGTGAGCTGTTGGATCTTAAACAGATTGAGATCCAACAGTCCAAAATGCAGCTGCCACAGCATTTATTACTCTGCTGCATGTAAAATATTTTTTGTCCTAGCTTCGACAATCATTGATTTCCTAGCTCATTGAATGCACTGCACTGCATTTCCTGAAGGTTGATGTACCGCTTCTTGCATCGCCTACACCAAAGTCTGGGATGAACATGGATTAACATTTACCTTTATTTATGACTACGCATTCCCCTAGTTCATTTCCTCTCCAGTAACATTTATCCCACACTAATGGGATTCATATTTACAGAAGACTAGTGAGATTCATCCAACTACTTCAAAGCAAGCCCCGGTTCAGAAAAGAAGGGCACTGCAACAATATGTAGTTTACCAACAACTAGATTTATTTCATTTCGGTTCATGTTGGAATACAATAGAAGAACTTTTGCTCCTCCTCCAACTTGCAGTTCACTTTCGAGGCGCCCTTTTATTATACCCATTAATCATTCTTGCACTCAACATGCAAGTTCAATTGAGGATGTATTGTTCAGGTATGCTTATAGCATTTACGATGTATTTCCCTAGTAATTCCAAGCAACAACTGTAAAAGCAAAACAAGCATATGTGTCTTCTTAAATTTGACTATAAATTATATTGTCTTACTTTGTTGATTTCAGATTGTCTATAGCATTGAGAAAACTTACCTCCTGGTATACAATGGTATGAGCAGATTTATTCGATTCCACAAGCCAACTTCTTGTGAGGATTAAAAACATCTAGAATCCCCACGCTTATCCGTGGGAATCTTCAACCCACAATTTACAGCCGTGTGAAATGGCCTGTCCCCATAGCATGCAGATTTCGTTCTAATAAAAATTGCATTCAAACCATCAATTATGCAATTCCTCACTTCATAATTTAAAACCTGCATTCAAAACCAACAAGATGAACATGGATAGGATGGATATAGGTTGAACGAGTTGTCAATACTATAAATATAAATTAACAATCATGCACAAATCTGAAAATCATTCATAATTGGAATTATCGTTTTTTTTTCTATCTCACTAACCCTTGATTTAGAAAGTTAATTACAGAGCATCAGGCCACAGACTGTACAGAGCCATGTGGAGCCATCGACCAACATTGTAAAAATGAAGTATCCTGATTGGAATAATTTCCATTGGCATTTCATTTTGAAGCATCTCCTTCATAGGGGCTTTCGTGCTCCAACACCCTGCTTGCATTTCTTCGGTCATCCTTAACAAACATGTACGTTCAGTCCATCCAACGGACCAACAGCGAAATCAATGTTGGACCATTGACTTCGCTATTGGTCCGTTGAATGGACCTAACGTACATGTTTTTTTAAGCTCAGGCCACTTCTCCACCCGACAACTGTAGTTTTATGGTCTTCATGCTTTCTTGTGGCTGAATTTGACATCGCTCTTCATGCCAAAAAGCTGAGAGGGCCATTTCCAGCTGTTGACTCACTCTTCAAGGTAAATAAGCTGCGAAATATTACATTTAAAGGATGAAAAATTGATTACCAGTTAATAGGGCCAAATATTTGTTGTTGTTCAAGACTTCAATGTAAACTATTGTTGATTCTTATGTAAGCTACTCGTCTTCCTGTGCAATCTCAGCCATCATTGTGAGCTACTAGTTTGCTGATGCTTGGGGCTGTCAATAACAAATACCATCCAATAGCTTGGCACCAGTGAGTAAGCTGTAAATGTATGATTTTTAAATGTTGCATACATGATATTCTAGTTACTGCTTAATTTCAATTGTAATTGCATAATATTATAGTTACTGCTTAATTTCAATGGTAATTGTTATGTTGCAATCATTGTTTCAAGCAAGAATGAAAATACAGGAAATGCAAGGAAATGCAAAAAGTTGGAGGTGGCTGCCAGTTCCGTGAAAATGATTATAACGAGAAAAATTAGATTGCAATTCAATTTACTGAATCTATTATGCCATGAAAAAGTCAATGTAAGATTTAGCAATTCAGGAATTAAAGAACATAAAGGAATTATCATGAGCACTAAAATCATTGCAACAATAAGCATCAACTATGAAACTTATCAACCCACAAACAGAAGAACTAAAATCAACACAGGAAAGAATCAAGGGCGTTTTTTATATGGATTTCTTGAAGCACCAGCAAACTCTAAACGATATTCACAAAATACAAGTGAACACACCCTAAGCAAAAGGCATGCCTGCAACCGCATGTCGTTTGAAGGGGGTTGCCAAATTCTATTCCAATACCACTTGGGATAGTATTTAGTTTCTGGATGCATCCGAGTTGTCAACCGCTGATGATCATGCCGAGATCATAGTTGTTGAAAGAAAATGTTCTTTACATATTGCTTCCCAAATCTGCATCGATTGAAACGACATTTGGTTAAGCAAAGCATGTCTACAAATTCCTGCATATCCGCGGGTATTTGCAATAACGCATCACTTGTTCGATAATGTTGTCAAATATAATAAATAATATATAATGTTCAATAATATTTTGAGACTACTTCTCCATTGTGAAAACGCTTACAACTTAAATATAAATGCAATTTAAATTATGATAATGGTTTTCCAAATATTTTATTCACTTTTTAGAAAAATCTCATATGTTCATATGTTCAAGTTTAGAATTCATTTGATCATTGACATCCCTAAATTGGTTAAATTGGTTGGAATGTTTTAATATAAGTAAGGGCATCATTTCATATTATTTAGTTCTATGTTATATTAGAAAATATAATAAATAAATTAATTTTTTTACTCAAAATTATAGAAAGAATATTTATAAATATATATTTATAAAAATATATATGTATGTGTTAAAGTATACTAACTTTTGTATATATATATATGTTCAATATATGTATTTAGATTGCAGCCCTCCTATATATGCACCGATACTTATATACAAAATATACAAAAGCCCATGTATTGAAGTTCTCTTGTATATATGCAAATATATGGAAAGACATATATGGAAGAACTTCCATAATACCTATATAGAGGAGCACACATATTCATATATGCATTTATAAAAGCCCACATACGTGTATACGTGGAAGTTCTTTCATATATGTTTCCTGTACATGTACATTTATGAAAGTTCATTTGTATATGTGCATTTAGGAAGATAAATCCATATTAACTTAAACACTTTTGTATATACGTACAAATGTATGTATACAAAAGTCAAATCTATACAAAAGTGATTATATATATATCTATGAAATCTAAAATGTACATATATAAAAGCACTTTCATATATATGTATTTGGTTTCCATAGATATATACATTTTTCTAATAGAAACACTCTCATATATGTGCATTTATAGAGACCAAGTGCATATATATATATACAAGAAGGTCTATTTATAGACGTGTACAAAACTCCGATGTGCATATACCACAATTTTATATATACATTATAAAAATAGGATTTTATTTATGGACATTGACTTCCATATAGATGTGCATTTATAAAAGTGCTTTTATATATGTGCATTTGGATTCCATATTCAAGCATTTATGAAAGTCAAAACGCACATATATGGAAACCTAATTTCATAAATTCACTTATATGTGAGTGCTTTCATGTATGTGGATTTGAATTTTGTGAATGTGTATATACAAAAATAAATTTTGTATATTTGGTTTTTGTAAATACATATATAAGGAAGTGCTCTTGTGTATGCATATTTAGGAAAGTCAAATACACATACATAGAATCAATTATATTTACATTTATTTAGATTTTATAAATGAGAATATAAAATTTTAAACTTATGATTAAGTTCAAGTAAACACATTTTACAAAAAAAAATTAAATTTTTTATTATGGATGCCTTAAACACAAAATAAATAAGTAACCCAAAAAATAAATATCATATGATTATTAAATTATCTGGTATAAAATGTGAAATGAAAGTTAATATCAATGTATTTCTTCCAGTTTCCATTATTTCATAAGCATGCATCTTCTTAATAAGAAACATCCTCAAAATTAATTTGATATTATTATTAAATAGAACAAATAATAAAAAAAAATTAATTATCATAATTGTTTGTTAAGTATTTCAAAGTTATTTACCTTGGAGAGAGAATCACACGTTTGGAGTTAACTGAATCATTGGTATTTTTGAATAAAATGGTGTTTCTAGATCATTTGTAAAAGTACCTACATTGTATTTTAAACATCCATGATGTTGCTTAATCACCTTTATGTGTGAAATATCCACATACAATGTGCTACCACAAATTAAGCGATTAGGAATCAAAGTGTTACCTCTATTTGGAAAAATAGAATGTTGAAGTGGGTTGAATGTATCATTCACTAGTAATACTTCCATTGAGTTATCCACAAATAATAAACCACCCTAAACAATATGTTCATTAACAAAATTTGACAATGTTGAATATTGTGAGGTTAATTGCAAGATGTAGATCCCTCTCTTGCAACAAAAATCAAGATGTCATTTTCTATATCACATCAAGCCTAATCAAATAAAATAATTGTAGCACCAAAAATAAAATGCAATACCTCTATTTTAATTAAATATAGAATGTTGAAGTGGGTTGAATTTAGATCCATCTACCATTGCTTCCATGAAATCATTAGCAAGTAATGAGCTTTTAGCCTCAACAATATGCTCATTAAACAATGGGATTTGGCAATTTTGAATATTGTGAGGCTTATTGTGAGATGTGTATCACTTGATTGTGACAATAGTTAGGATAATATTTTCAATATCACATTAATCCCAATGAAATAAAATAGTTGAACTTAGAGTAAAATGTAACACATCTATTTAGGATAATATTTTCAATATCACATCAATCCCAATGAAATAAAATAGTTGAACTTAGAGTAAAATGTAACACATCTATTTAGAAACATATAATACTAAAGTGGGCTGAATGTAGACCCCTCTACCACCACTTCCTATAATCATTTCCTAACAATGAACTACTCTCAACAATATGCTCATTAAATAATGAGAATTGACTATGTAGAATCTTGTGAGGCTCATTGCAAGATATAGATTCTTATGTTGTGACAATAATTAGGATGATAGTTTCAATATCACACGAGGAACAATCAAATAAAATAGTTTCACATAGAATAAAATGCATTAGTACCTCTATTTGGAAGCATAGAATGTTGAGTTGGGTTGAATGTATCATTCATTACTACTATTTCCATTGTATTGACCATAAATAATTGATTAACCTCGACAATATACTCATTAAATAATCAAAGTCAACAACTTTGAACATTACGATATGTGGATCCCTCATATGTAACAATAACAACTCAAATATGTATACTACTGCATGGCTAATAATAATATTGTATTTTACATAAAACGAAACATAGTATCAAATTTCCATACCAATATTGTGTGGAATATAATGTTACACTAAGTGGGATGCATGCTCAACATTTCTTTGTTTTCAAGAAGATAACTCCAATTGCTCACTCATGCTTTTCTTCTTTGTATAAACTCACTTAACCCTTTGAAAGTGTGGTTTATATTTTCTTAAATGTAACTCAAGACCAAATTGTGTTTTTTTATTACGTGGGATAAAAAACATGTGTCATCTCTTAGTAGTGATCTTAAATATAGTTACAATATTGATAAAAAAAATTATTTTATTTACCTTGACGTGCATTGCCTTCCAAGTTCTTAAGTGTATATGCCTGCTCCAAACTTGTAGGTGTTATGGATATAAACCCTTGAATTCTTGATGAAGTGATGAAATAACAAATTTCATTTCATCAGCATCGCATAGCATCACATAAGCCACTATCTTGTCTTACAATTATCGAACCAACATGATATGATAAATTATCCACATCATTAATGTTTGTTTTAATGTGGCAATTAAGATTATGAGGAAAATCAAAGAATGGTGGAATGTTTTGATTTTTTAGCTCAATACAACTATTTCATTTAAATCAATTAAAACTCCACGCATTTCAATAATAGAATGAGACATATGTAGAAATACATTATCACCCAATACATTGTTACGCATGAGCATATCAACTTTTAACACATTTTTACAAGCATTTCCCTTCATTGCCTAATTGCAATTGTTGAAGTGCAAACTTAAAACTTATATATGACATTATACCAAGTATCACAAGTATTATTATTTTGGCCATGGACTTGATATTCATTTTTACTTGTTGGTTCCACCACACAATCTTCATATGGGATTTGGTTTTCTTTTCAATTGCATGTAGTCAATTGTTCTAAGGATTTTATAAGCTGTATAACACCAACTTCTTTTAAATATAACATATGGTTGTGATACAATTCAACTTTTTTCAACAACAAACGAATTAACGAGACAACATATATATGGATTGCATTTATCTTCTCACATAGGTACATTGGTTTTAAGTACCAATGGTAATATTGAATTTCATTAATTGTATCTTGATTAAAATGCGAAAAAATTCTATAAGATTTTCCCACGTATCTAGAAAAAAATTACATTAGTTGTGAAATCATGACTACAAATATGTCATTGCAAAATATGGTCATGAAATCAAGTTACAAAATTCTTACATATTTTATTGTTAGCTAACCAAGTGGTTATATATATATATATTCCATTAAATTCACACACAAATACATATTGTAATACCATTGGATTACTATGTAAATATTGTGTATATGCAGTGCAAGGTTCATAACGTGGAGTTCAAGGCCAAGACCCCGCTAATGAATGCCTTATTTTAAAAAGGAAAGTATTTATATTTCATGATCGATGTGCTAGAAAACCATGGAAATTGTAAAAATATCTAAATATTTAAATGCAATAAAATACCAAGATCTGGCTATGGAAGCAATTAAAATGAGTGGGATATGTGTATCCACTGGGAGAGGTGATGGGTTGTGGGATTGCATCCATTGTTTCCAAATGTCATCTTGAGAACCCATCTTGACTCCCCTTTCTGATATTTATTTTCATTGTAAGAAAGTAGCTGAGAAATCAACTCATGAATTAATGGAGAATGAACAAACTCATAAATTCGTATGGATGAGTATGGGCTTAGTTTACTTGACCCATAAGTCAATTTCCCACATGGAAATTCATTTTTTATCATTCACATTCCATGATGGAATGGAGAGACATAAATTTCCAACATCCTTGGCATTCTCAGGTATGTAAAAACAAAAAATCGCAAGTTGGAAATAAGCCATAATTTGAAGTGCCGGAAATGCCCATAAATTCGTGTGGGAAGTGAAATTCAGTGGGGGATCCATAGAGATAAATCATGGGGAAATTTTGAGAGCATGAAAATCCAAAAAATCCATAGGAAGACCCTAATTTACAAGCCTAGATGTTGAATTTCAGGATTCACACTCATGTGTCTAGAATTGAAAGAAAAGCAAGAGTGGATCGAAGTGGGGAGCGTTTAGAGGTTGGAATGGATTAAAAACCTAGCGAAGGAAAGAATATATGAAGGTTTGGAAGCTTGGACCTTTATATGCCCACCCTAAATAGCACTAGAGGGAAGGGGTTCCTGAGGGACTGTGTAGTAGAGAACTGAGACCTTCCTTGTGTTGGGTGGGGTAGGTATTGTGGGCGTCAAGGCTGTCTAAAGCGAAATTGAGATGCATGTAGATCTATGGTTGAGCTCAATGGATTAGCTATATCCTTCTCTTCCTACCTACATGCGTGTTAAAACCAGTTGTGTGCCGGTTTAACATGAGTCCTTGTACCTATGGTTGCGAGTGAGCCTGATCAGTTCCTCCTTAGTGGATACATAACCCGTCTTGGGGGTGGTCTCTCAGCTGAAAGAATATAGGATGGAAAGAGACCTACGGTTGGGTGGAATGTTGCTATTCCATAACCAATTTCTTGGACATCTTTGATTAAAAGATAAGTGCTTACTGTGTTTTTAACTATGCCCAATTTTTAACTGAGACAGAGTGATCCATGACAGAATGATCTGTAATAGAATAATTTGTGATAGACTGAACTGAAATAGAATGATCCACGACAAAGTGCTATGTGATAGAGTGATATATGATAGAATGAACTAAGACAGAATGATCTGCGACAGAGTGATGTGTGACAGAATGATCTGTGATATAGTGATATGATAGAATGAACTGAGACAGAATGGCCTGAGACAGAGTGATCTATGACAGAGTTATTTGTAACATAATGAACTAAGGCATAATGGTCTGCGATAGAGTGATCTATGACAAAATGTACTGTGACTGAATGAACTATGACTGAATGAGGTAAGGAAAAATGATATGCAACAAATTAATAATTATTATAGAGTTAATTAATCATTCATTGCACACATTTAAATAGATTATGAAAATTTCAAAATTTGAGCATGGGGACAAAGTCTAGCATCCTCGTTTATCAGTCATGTTCCCTCTATGGGTTGGATTTATGGAAGGGGGATGTGACAAAGTGGTATAAGAGAGAATGGTTGCATCACTAGGGTTGTTTGGGACATAATCCACACTTAGTGATAGAGGGATATAAAGGACCCTATATGAAGGCAGTTTTCATAAATGTGTAAATGGAACACCGGAAAAGAGGACCTAAGAACCCTGTGAATAATTCCATGAGACTAATTCTATTCAAAATAGCATTTTATTTTTCATTTCATGTATTACTAAAATGTCTAATAAATATATCTAGGGTGCATAGTTTTTGCAATTGATAAGCCTTGAATAGTGGTAGCAGCGAGCAACAGGAAGAGGGAAAGTGTCTCCAAAAGGAAATGGTAACCACGAATAATGCTCAGGATCCATATGAACATGATGATGATGTCTTAGGAAAAAATATGCAAGAAGGAAATGCGGATACATAATCAAATGGGAGAAGAGAGAAAATCACTCCTCAGAATTTGGTTGAAACCATGATAAGTTTCAATGAAATATTAATCAAGGCTCGGGAAGAGAAGAAAAAAATCAATGTTGATATTTTATAGATCCTCACTGATATGAAACATAGGATTAACCTTGATTCCAACCCAAGCAATGTGGTCCAAGAAGGAAGAAATACAAAGAGCCTCTCTAGGGGTTGCTCTGGGAAGAGGACCCAAAGCCCAAGAAAGAGTTGTGTGAGTAAAATGCATAGAACACCCTCATCAAGATCTTCTTATAGAAGTTCATGTGGCTCCAGAGGCTCTCAAAGCAGTCCAAAGCATACTTCTAGCAGGTTTGAAGGAAGAGGGAAATTCAAAAGGATTCCATAAGGAGAATTTAGGAAGGCAAGGCCTCCCACATTTGATGGAGAAAGTAAGACAAGTCAAGAGGAAAAATCATGGCTTTTGAGGATGAAGAAATATTTTAGAATTCGTGATTACTCAGGAAATGAAAAGGCTAGAATTTCCATTTATAATCTAAATGGTAGAGCTTCAATTTGGTGGGAGCATCTCATGCAAGTAAAATGAATCAAGGAAAGAAGGAGTACTTGGGAACGATTTAAAAAGTGTTTTAAGGAAAAATAGCTATAAACTAGGTATTATGATAACAGGAGGAAAGAGTTCAATGAACTAAAATTGGGACAAAATTATATGGAAGAACATGTCCATAAATTATTGGAATTGTTGAGGTGTTTGGATTATATCAAAGATGAAAGGGTAAAATCCATTGCTTCCTTGGGAGTCTTCCCCAAAATTTGAGAGATATGATTGAGTTTGTTAATCCACCAATTGTTGTTGAATCCATCATGATGGAAATGCATTGCGAAGAGTAGAGCAAAGGAAAATCAGAGATCCATCCAGTGTGGAAGGAAAATCCAAAAGGGAGGTTTTACCATAAACCAAGGACTTTTCAACAAGTCCAACAAGAATGAAGTGGGACGAATCCAGCAGTAGCAACAGAAAAATGGAAAAATGAACCACTTCATTGTTGGGGATGTGGAGAACCCCACATGATTAAGGATTGTCCACATAAGAAAGAGAACCCTTGAATCTTGCACAACTTGGAAGCAACAGTTATAGTGGAGGATAAGGCAAGAGAAACCCCCAAATTTAATGCAGCGTTGGATAACCATCAAGCAGATTATCGATCAATAGTAGTAGAAGTTGAAGGTAATATTGCTAAGCAATATATTTCTGTTTTGTTTGATCCATGATATACTTATAGTTATGTTTCCCCAAAGGTAGTTGAAAATTGTTCTCTTGGAAAAGAAAGGCATGATAAACTGTAGTTATTTCAATTAGCCATAGGGACAAAAAGAAGAGTGAGTGAAGTAGTGATGGAATTCCCCACAGAGTTGAATGGACTTCTCACAAAAGAAAATTTAAGTGTACTACCATTAGGATCCTACGATGCTCTTATTGGTATGGATTGGTTGGAAAAGAATAGAGCCAAGGTATATTGTTATGAAAATGTTCTTGAATGCATTGATGAAGAAGGAATGATGAGCTTGGTAAATGGAATTCTTAAGCAAGTTTTAGTAAGGAAGAATTCAGCCTTACAGTTAAGAAAATTTTACAAGAATGGATGTCAAATATATGCATCCCATATATCAGATTCCTTAGAGAACAAAGGGCCAAAAATAGAAGATTATCAATTGTTACAAGAGACATGTGTTTCTAGATGAAGTTCTTGGACTACCACCAAAAAGGGACATTGATTTTACAATCGACCTTGTTCCAAGATCAACACCAGTTTCCAGCTAGCTCCTTATAGAATGAGCAAGCTGGAGTTGGTAGAGTTAAAGATGCAGCTACAAGAATTAATGGACAAGAAGTATATAATACTAAGTGTGTCTCCATGGGGAGTGTTGGTTTTATTTGTCAAAAATAAAGATGATATTTTAAGGTTGTTTATTGATTACAAGAAACTAAATAAAATGACAATAAAGAATAAGTACCCATTTCCCAGAATTGATGTTTTGTTCGATCAAATGAAGGAATCCAAAGTGTTTTAAAAAATTAACTTGAGGTATGATTATCATCAAGTGAGGATAAAGGAAGAATACATTCACAAGAAAACGTTTTGGACAAGATATGACCATTATGAGTTCATGGTGGTTCCATTTGGTCTTGCCAATGCACCTACCACATTCATGTGCCTCATGAATAGTGTTTTTAACAAGTATTTGGATAATTTTGTGTTGGTCTTCTTGGATGACATTCTTGTTTATTCAAAGAATGAAGAAGAGCATGAGGAACATTTAAGAATGGTGTTGCAAGCTCTTAGAGAGAACCAATTGTATGCAAAGATAAGAAAGTGTGAATTCTATCAAATAAGAAACAATATTTGGGTCATGTCATCTCAAAAGAAGGAATTGTAGTGGATACAAAAAATATTGACGCCATAATGGATTGGTCTACTCCAAATAATGTTATAGATGTGAGATATTTTATGGGTCTTGTAGGATACTATAGAAGGTCCATTGAAGTATTCTCCAATATTTCTCATCTGATTACATTGCTGCAGAGGAAGAATGTAAAGTTTGTATGGTCTGGAAAATGTGAAGAAAACTTCCAGCAGTTGAAGAAGTTACTTACCAATGCCCCTGTTTTGAATATCATCAATCCAAAGAAATATTTTGTTGTATGCACATATTCTTGCATTGAAGGATTATGTGGAGTCCTCATGTAATAAGGATTTGTGATTTGCTATAGGCCAAGAAAACTAAAAGAGCATGAAAATAATTATGCAACTCATGATTTAGAATTAGCAGTCATAGTACATGATCTCAAGACATGGAGACATTATTTGTTGGGAATAAGATTCGAGCTTAGGACAAACCACATGTGCTTCAAGTACTTGTTTAATTAATCAGATGGAGGAGGAAAATTCTCCTAGGACGGATGGTTTCACTATGAATTTATTTCAACATTTTTGGGATCTCATCAAGCATGAGGTTTGGCAGATTGTGGAGTATTCTTGAGCTTCTGGATGTGTGTTAGGATATTTCATTGTGACTTTTCTGTCTCTGATCCCCAAGAGTGAAGGAGTAGATACCCAGATTAATTTTAGACCTATTTCCCTTTGTAATGCAATTTATAATATTATTTCAAAGGTCATTACCAATCGGTTGAAACCCCTCCTTCCAAATCTGATTTCCCCTGAACAATCTGGGTTTGTGGAAGGTCATCAGATTAAGCATTATTCTGGTTCATGAATTCTATCATTCTCTTATGGTAACCAAGAAACCCGGCATGATGATAAAAATAGATCTGACTAAGGTAATTAAAAAATTTAGTTTGAAATATATGATGGAGATGATGCTCGCCTTTGGTTTTAGCAGGGAGGTGGTTATTTGGATCCACGACTTGATTTATTCAACCTTTTTCTCGGTTTTGGTTAATGGTATACCCTTAGATCCTTTCAGACCCTCTAGGGGTGTAAGGCAGGGGGCCCACTATCTCCCTTTATCTTCATTCTGTTGGTGGAGGGAATTGGAAAAACCATCAAAGAGATTATCTAGAATCAAATTCTACAGGGGGTATTTCTCCACCCAAATGCCCCAACTCGGCCACATCAACAATTCATGGATGACACCATGTTAATGGTACATGCATCGGTTCAGGAAGCTAAAATTATGAAGATATTTCTCAATATTTTATATGAGGCATCATGATTGGATGTCAATGAGGAGAAGTCTTAAATTTTTTTTTCAACATCCTGAGGATTACTCAATAGAACATCCTTTAGATTCTCTGATTCTAGAAGAGACCCCTTCCATCGAAATATCTTGGTGCTCCTCTATTAGACTCAATTATCCATCAGATGTCCTAGCAGGAATTGCTAGATCGAATGAAGAAAAAATTAGCTATCCAATTCTTTCACCCCTTGAATTTCCCAAGCAGGCTTGTCCTTGTTAAAATGGTGCTCTAGTTAATGTCGATGTATCTATTCTCTTTTATAGTTGCTCCTAAATATGTTCTCATAAAAATTCACCATATTCAAAGGTATTTCCTCTAGGGGGGATATGACAATAAACATAAATGGGCTTCAGTGGATTGGGATACCATTTTCCTTCCCAAGGCCTGGGGTGGGTTGGGGCTAAGATATCCTGAAGTCACCAACAAAGTAATGGGAGATAAGATTTGGTGTCGTTGGGTATATTATGAGGGTGAATATTGGGCAAGATTGTGGCATTTTAAATATGCTCACATATGGGAGAAAAAGGACCTTATAAGTTATGATGACCTTTGGAACATGTTCCATATCTAGAACTTGGAAAAGAAAGGAAATGAACTCATGAAGGACTACAGTTTCTAGGAAATCAAGAAGGGGGAATCTGCGGACTTATGGAAGGTCATTATCAATATGGAAAAAACTTACAAATTGAGAAACTAATTGCGAAAGTCTTGGCCCATTGGATATTGGCTTGTCATTTGGAAAATATTTCCACCAGTATGAGAGGAAAGAATGGTTTTCTGCTCATCCATGTCAAGAGGGTAGGTAATAAATTAGTGGATCATATATAAAATATAGCAATAAACAAAAATATAAGGTATTGGGAGGGACCCGTGGCCAGTATACCAGGTCTTGAGATAAGAAGGTAGTGTATTTTTCTGCCCCATACGAGGGTGAG
Source organism: Pseudotsuga menziesii (assembly GCA_001517045.1). Classification (NCBI taxonomy): domain Eukaryota; kingdom Viridiplantae; phylum Streptophyta; class Pinopsida; order Pinales; family Pinaceae; genus Pseudotsuga; species Pseudotsuga menziesii. Next base: position 17,637 of record LPNX010746114.1, read on the forward strand.
TCAACAAAGTGAAATAATGTCACTTCCCTCATGCATGCATCCTGTGGAACGCATGTAGGCTAGGATATCTTAATGAAGGAAGAATGGAGAAGGATTATCCTAATGGGTGTGAGCGTGTGAATGTTCTTATGCGTTAAGAGAAGTACAGGAAAGTAGATGAAGGTGGTAATGGAAATTGGTGCTGGTATAGTGATAGGATGGATGTGGGTACAGACAATTATGGAAAGGAAGGGGAGTTGTGTTATCCTAGAGAGCCATGATATACAAGTCATGTCAAAATTTATGGTAATTTCATCAACCATCATGTTAAATTTAGTTTGTGGGTTATGTTATGTGTTGAAGGATAGTGGTGGGGTGTTTTCTAAATATTGAACACGTGAGAGCGTATGAGAGAATTGGTGAAGCGAGGTTGTGGGGATTTTGGTGAAATCATTTGTTGGGTCTTTACCACTCTCGTAATGGAGCCAATCGAGATTTTTGACTAGGAGAAAAACCAAAGGAAGCGTTGGGATAGTTGGGAGCAGACTCAAAATGTACAGGAAGCTTGGAATTATAGGGAAACCATTCCCATGTCTATTAGAGATGAATTGGAAATGTTAGAGAATTGAGTGTGGAGGGATATTTTGGAGAATGTGCCTTCACTGGATAAGGCGGTGTTGGATATTTGGATCAAGGACCCCGGTTCGACAAGAGCTCAGCAAGGTTTATATGATAAGATGATGACTCTCTATTGGGTCATTAAGAGATTAATGAGATGGGTGTTGTTAGAAAGGGAGGAGAAATTAGGAAAGAACGAAGTCTCTCTATCCTTATGGAAATAAATTTATGTAGACACCTGCCTTCTGCATATGAAAATTGATTCTATAGGAAAGGATATTGGGATCCCATATCTCCCTAGGATGGGCTATTTCGATGTAGGTTTAGCTGAGAATGTGTATCATGCTGTTAACAATGGAGACACACATGGTAAGATGGGAGAACCGCCTTTGGCCGGGTTGTAGATGGCGCTCGTTTAGGACTATGGTAAGAGGTCACTTTTAGTTTTTATTTAATCATGTTTTGAATTATGGATGGTTATCAGGTGAAGGGTCTGGTGCGTCGAATTTTAGTGGAACATCGTCAGCAATCGCTATTTAGAATAGTTTTGTTCTCTTTTTTTTGGATAGTGATGAATGGATGTATGCTCTATTTTCCCTCTCGGGAAAGGAGCACTAGGATTCAAAGGTTGTATGACTTTCAGAACTATGAGGTTCATGGTTTTATACTGAGTAATAGACATAGGGATAGCTAACATTGTTTTCTATTTAGTATGTTAATATAAAGATTTGCTTATTTTACAAAAAAATAATAATAACAATAATAATAAAGAAATAAAAAACCATTAATAAACATTATATTAACTAACAAATATGAATAAATAAAATAAAATAATGACAAGTGGAGTTGTGTAGGGAAATTGATAAAATAAAAATAACGTTGAGATTTAGAAGAAGTGGTGAGATACCATTTCCATAGGTGGAATAGTTTATTGTTTGAGAAATTATAGTTCTTAGTCTTCAACTAAGGGGTTTGGATGGGAGGAGAGTCGTCCTCGAAATTCCAATTTCCCAGGTTAATGATTGTTGTATACTATCTTGTGGCTAGCGTTAATGGATGTGACTTTTGAGGATCTTTGGTGAGTTAAATATTTTATGCGTAAATGTTAAGTAAATTATCATTCTTATTTTTCCTCTTAAACTTTGGTGGTGGAATCCCTTGTGTAAAATTCACTCTCCAGCGAAGACTATTTAGAATACGTGGCTGGTATTGAATGGAAAGTTGTAGTGGAATGGACCAATAATTTTCTATCTATGTAAAGAAGGAGGCGAGGATGTAAATCATCTCTTTATTCATTGCTAGTTCTTTGCAACAATATGGAGGGAGGCTATAAATTCCCTTAATATTATAGTCTCATGGGATTGTGATTTGTTGAAGAATGCCTGTGAAAATGGTTCAATTGTTCAATGTTGAAATCTTATTGTGCTCTTCCATTGAAAACATTATGCACATTTGGAATATGAGAAATGTTACAGTATTTGACAATATTTTTATTTCGTGGGAGGTAGTAACCATAAATATTATTAATATGTTTAAATTATATATTGATTTTCCATCTCTTCCAAAGAACAATAATATTGTTGTTGTGGATATCTGGGAACAAGGATGTAGAGCCCATTTCAACGAAGCTTGTCAAGGTGATGATTCAATATGTGGGTTGGGATTTATAATATTTATGGACTCCAACATATTCCTTGCCTTTAAGTTTAACACAAGGTTGAGCACAAACAATAGATCCGATTTCTTGTCTCTTCTTTCACTTTTGAGGTTTGTTGTTGAATATCAAATCCAATCCATGTAGATCTATGGAGATTCACAACTTTTCATTAGGTAGGTGGATGAATAGGGAGATACTTATTCATAATATTTCACAAATTCATCTGGCGAATCATATCTGATAGATATCATAATCCTCTTTTCAGAATCAATATCAGTATGTTCCTCATGGGCGGAGTGTGGAAGATTATTAGTTATCAAAAGAAGGGATCTTCCTTCCTCTAGGTACTTACATATTGGATCTTTATGCAGGACAAATTGTTCATACCATGAATGGTGCACTCTCTTATTATAATATTTTCTAAAGATGTTAAGTGGATGGGGGAGGCACATATGTACCATTTGCAACACAAATATTGTTTCTTTATGCAACACAATTTTGGTGATCATAATGATGCTTATGTTTTCTTTGGAAATCATGTGAATATAAGATCTATGGAAGGGAAATAACATAAGATCAAATGAATAATGATAGTGCTATGAGCACCTTTAAAATGTGCTTGGTTTTGAATAAGATAAAGTACAAATTTTCAGCTGGGAAAAAATTATAATTTTGCTTTTATTTTGGGAGAACATAGTTATTTTGTTATATATGTTTGTTCATCTCTTAAGAATATATGTAGTTTTCCAATCACATCCCATGTTTGGATTTTGTTGTTCCCCATAGTTAATCATCACAATATTGAGCCTCATGTTCATCAAGATTGAGGATAACATTGATCCTTGTGTGATTCCTATTTAAAAATTAGTATGGTATGCTCCCTCTGCTCTAAATATATGATTGGTGAGGAATATGTCTCATATACTTGTAACCCATAGAATATAAGTATGTAGGTTATGATATACTCTAGTGACAAAGAACTTATGTGCTAGTTGATCTTTTATGTTATGAAATTAAAGTGATTAACAGTTGATATTCTATGAAAATGATAAAACCCAACCAAATTGTATGAAAATGTGTTTATATATATATATATATATATATATATATATATATATATATGACATGTTATAATATATAAAGATAATTCACGGGGATTTGATCAAAACAACAAAATGAGTTTACTAATCAGCTGGATCTAATAATATAGCTACAAATCTAGGATCTATGCATTAAAGGAGCTTATAACTACCAATATGCGCATGGAATAGTGCACTATGGTAGAGAACGAAAAGAGGAACGTTGTTGTAGCCGATTGGTTGAAGTCCTTAGTTATGAAACCCATATGATTGTGTAAGAGACCGAACCCACAGATTGGTTCAATCCTTGTTTATAGTTTGTGTGCTCACATAGTTTAGTGGTCAAGCCAACTAGAGGATGTTTCATGTGGATTAACCATGGTGGAGTTTAGTCACACATACAAGTGTGAAGAAGCCCATGCTTATCCAGTGTGTTGTTGTTGAAACTCCTCATAATAGAGTTGAGTGGCATGGGTCTATGTGTCAGTGAGGCCGTAAACGAAGAGTGATGAGTGTATCTTGTATTCTCTATTGAAAGGAGAGTTGTAAAGACTCGATGAGAATTTTTTTTGAAGTGCATAGCCCTGATTGAGAAATACATGTCCTGGACTCTTGCGTGTGTAGGTATATAAGAAGGTTGTGTTGGAATGTGTAATTTTAATAATGACATATGTAAAGGTGACTGAATGTATTAAATTAGAAAGTAATAATGTAATAGTATTCTCTCAATAAGAAGGTATTGATTATACAAAAACGTTTTCTCTAGTTGCTAAAATTAATACAATAAGAACTCACAGATTTTTTTATTAGATCGGAGATGGATTTTGCAAGAGCCGACGATCGCTCTGTAGTGTGGCTAGTGTTTTCCTAGATGCCACACATGTTGCTTGCATGACTACTCTGGCTACCGTTCGAAGGTTCCAACCCGTTGTCCTCTAGATTCTGCGTGGTTCCCAGATCCACGTTTTTCGATTTGCGTGGGCTCTATGGTCATGGATATCCAAGCCCAGCTCCAGGCCTTTAAGGTCCTTGTTCATGTAGCCACTCCTCAAGCTGCCTCTCTACCTCCCTCCAAATTCATGAAAAATATTGATGAGATCCCCTCTATGGAACTCTCTTCTTTAGATCCATGCCAGAAAGCTCTCATTCTCTCAGAGAAAGCCTTCATCGGCAAGTTTACAGGGTTGTGGTCTATCCCTTTGGCAGTATAGCTTTGGATAGTTGAAAACTGGAACCCTATTTTACAAGGTCATGTCTCTCTCTTTGCAGCTGGTAGGGTTTTTTTTTTTTTTTTTTCTGTTTTTGAATAAAGAAGAACGAGACATTGTTTTNATGGGATCGAGAAGGCTGTTTTTAGCCCCTTGGACTCTAGGTTTTAACCCATAAGTAGAGATCACAGCCGCTCCATTCTGGGTAAGATTGCCTCATCTCCTACTTCATCTTTGGGGGAAAATCTCTCTTGAGGACATTGGTAATAAGCTAGGGCGCTACATGGATAGTGTAGATCCAAAAGGGGGTCAGTTTACATGTGCCCGCATTTGCGTAGAGATAAATCTTGAAAAAGGGCTCCTAGAGGCCCTAAAGCTTACATTAGGAGAATGGATCCATATCCAAGAACTGGATTATGAGCATATTCCATTAAAATGCAATTTTTTCCATGTTTATGGTCACTTTACCAAAAGCTGGCCCAAGCTCTTCGAATCTCATAAATCAACAACTCCCCCTGCACCAAAAGAAGGAGAGTTCCAACCAATCTCTAATCGGTGTCGTCCTCCTCGACGAAATGAGCCTCAACAACAAAAGGATCCCTCTCATGATCCTCCTTCCTCCTCTCCACTAGAAGTCAAAAACAACTTCGAAGTTTTGCATGAAGTTGAAGCTCAAGAGTTAGAAGCAACAAAAGATCCGGTACTGGGAAAAGGTCTCCCCTTAGTGACAATTGCCGCCGCCTCATCCGTTAAAGAAGCTGCTCCAAGCCCTGCTCCTTTAGGCTCCAAAAGAGATGCTCAGACGTTAGATCATGAGAATTCAGCCCAAGTAGGACTGGATTCCTTAGTCCCTTCCTCTAGGTCAGAGAGAAGCTCCGAACCAAAAGACTTCTCAGCCCCTTCTCCTCCCCTCACTAGAGGGCGAAAGACCAACAAAGAACGTAGGGAAAAGGAAGCGGCCTCAAACATTTTTTTGGGATCTCAGAAGTGGTTAGACCCTTTTATTCATGGGTATTTTACCTCCCCTCCTATTTAATGTTTTGTTTCTGCACTCTTCTCTGCTCATAGTTCATGAGAGTTTACTCTTGTAAGAATTTTTTGTCTTTTTCCCGAAAAAGCTCTAGAAGCAGGTGGGATTTATCCCCCATGATATTCATAATTCATAAGAAGGCTGATAGCACTGTTAGAGGTCATCAACCCTCTTTAATATTGTACGCCATAGATTTTGGTTATACCAGAAAGCAATTAATACAATTCTAACTGTTCTTGTCTAAAAAAAAAAATTAATACAATAAGAACTATTATTTCACTTGCTCCATCATATCAATGGGAAATACACCAAATGGATGTCAAGAGTTCCTTTTTGAATGGTGATATTAGTGAAGACATTTATATACAAAAACCACCTGAATTTATTAATGTCAGCACTTCAAGTTTGGTATGCTAATTGAACAATTCTTTATATGATCTTAAGAACGTAGATCTTGGTATCAAAAGATTGATGCTTATTTATTAAAGAATGGTTTTAAGCGGTGTGTATTTGATCCAAATTTGTATGTGAAGCACTTTGATGATGATGTTCTCATAATTGTACTTTATGTGGATGATCTTATTATTACTGAAAGTTAGCTTACTTTGATACAAAAAATCAAGGATAAACTTAAAACTAAAATTGAAATCACTGATTTAGGCCTATTACACTATTTTTTGGGTCTGCGGTTTTGGCATATGGTGGATGGTATTTTACAAAATCAATCGTCCCAATCATTTGTTTTGGTTAGACTCTTGAGTAGTTTCATTATGGATGTTATGAGTCCATTGGTTCTAACTTTGACAGTATTACTTTTGTTCTTTATGCACATAAAATTGAAAAAATAGTTTTGTTCATTAAATTTAATATTTATAAAATATTTGTAGTATCTATATTCCTTTTATTAATAATTTCACTATTATCCTATTTTAAATGACAATTTAAATTGATTCCTATGTAGGGTGTTACCACCATAGACAATAAGATGATATTTTTTGCTCTTAGGTTTAATTATCATAATCTTGATTTTATCCATCTTAATGTTAAGTTTATAAAAATTGTAAAATTATTGAGAAGGTTGAGTTTCTTATACATGAAGGGATTTAAAAGTTTAAATATAAAAATAATAATGTAATCTATGAAGGATTACAATAAGTCTAGCCATGGTAATTTCAATGTAGCTATCCACTTTTAAACATTTCTCTATTTTATTAACATAGATGTAAAAAAGATTCCATAAATATCGTACCTTTGCTTAAAAATACATTAAATATTACAATTATTGTTCGCTTGACCACTGATTATTACATTTAAATTTTATATGAGGATTTAACATAGTGATGTCATTATGGCCAAAGTTTGTTGTCAAAATTATATGAGGACTCCATTCATTTATACCAAGAATGGAGAGATCACTTACTCATTACACGGATGTATACTCCTCTTGTGTACAAGTTTATTATGCATCGAATTGTCAAAAAGGCATCGTCTAGAGAGTACATGTCTTCTTGTGGGGATAAATTCCAAACATGAATTAAGGTTAACTATATGAATGAATGTGACTATATTTTCCATGTAGAAACTGAATAAAGGGTTTTCCTAGGATAGACTATGATATGGGTGTAGATTATGGTCAAAACTCTAGGTACATACTTCCCTTCAATATGCAAGGAGATTGGTAATGAATATCCCTCATGTCATGATAACGAGTTAATCAGGTTAGTGATGATGAGTTGGATAATTGTTATAAATAACTTCATTCAACAAAACCTTAATGTGATTGCATTGTTAGAGTTTGAAAGTGGGTTTGTGGCTAATGAAGGCATTAATATTATGTAAATTAATAGAATTAAATCTAATGATATAGTATGTTAGTGTTACTTAAAAAATAAATAAAATGCATTCACATCATAGATGTTCTTTTTAAGTGTAATTAATTTGTAAATGAACTATACATTTCGAATTAATATTAAAATTCATTTATTACTTATTGGTTAATATTAACATAATTAGTATAATATGACTATTTCCATATAGTTAAAAATTCATATTAAATATCGACATGCATATGATACACAATAACCTATTTTTCAATATCAACATGCTATAATAATGGTGCCACAATAATTCTAATACTTTATACTAAATATGCAATGAAATATAAATACCTTCAAGTAAAAATAAAATATTGTTTAGTCAATTATCCCATACAATCAGAAATTACTTGATAGAAATAAGATTTCACATCAAATTGATTGTTAACCAACTAAAATTGTTTAAAAAAATCTGGTAATCAAATTTTTATTTCCACTGTTATAACATGAAAAATAAACAATATATTTAGAGAATTAAAGATAACAATAATAAAATGATATATCAACACTGTAAATGATAAAATAAAACATGTACATATCACTCTTCATTGACATCACCTTGATTATCTTCCCTGATTGGCATGATAGCACTGTTGTTCTCAAAATATGTTTAGATGTAGGGTCATGTCTTAATAGGAACCAAAGATACCTATCCAACACATATCGGTAAAAAAACACTTGGTTGCAGTGTTTACAGAAAACATAAGGCTCCTTAGTTTCATCCCATATCTTTCAAGAGTTGATATATATTATCCCACTAGAACCGTTTCCCTTTACATTATCATGTCGAATTTGTCCCACCACTTGCACCAAAAAATAACACATTGGAAAGACGATAAGTCCACTTGAATGGCCTATTGTGTCTTTCCGACATAATCCAACTTCTAACCTATTAGGTTTTGATCACAGTGGCTAGCATGGCTAGATTGGACGAACTCGATTTCCATTCCACAATATTGTGTAGGACGTCCATCATCGACATCCTGGGTGTGAAAATGATGCCCATATTCCCACATAGTTCTAAACAAATGCACCTGTAAATAAGTGAACAAATGACGGTGTCATACATCTAATAACCCGACCATTAATATATAAAATATAGATGTTATAATTCAAAGGTGCATTATAAAGTTAAAAATATACACAAATAGATTATTACCGGGTTGTTTCACCCTATCCCTATGTTTAAAGAGTCTTCCTCAACTTTCCAGTAACAATTAGATGGATGATCAAGGGAAATTTTAGGGGTGAAATGTAGCCCATGGGCTATTTTACCATGGTTTCAAAAAAAAACACTAATTTGCATTTTTTGAAGCCCTATTTTGCCCAATTTTGATGGGATAAAGTTTATTCACTCTAAAACTTGCCAAATTATTATATAAACTATATAAATTCCTTAGAAATTGAAATATTTTTAAAAAAATTGCCAAATATATTATAGTTGAAATTTTAAGAATTAATAAGATTCACCAAGGTTTATACATTTTTAAATATGTATGGATCCCTGAAATTTTCTTGCACCATATTTCTCTCTAACTTGGTAAAAAACCCAACTGTTGGAACCGATTGTTGGCATAATATCCTTTAAATGATCAGGATAAGCCATGCTTATACCATTCGTTCGTCTAAATTATTTCCTATCAATGCCCCATTTCCTCCTCTTCTCTTCATACAATGCAACCCACGACTGTATTTTCTCTATGTTGTAAAGAATGAATTATTGATGGCATCAATTTTTTTATTTGTTGTTGTATTCATGAAATCAAATCTATATATAGTACGTATGAGATCAAATAAATATTATAAAGTTCATTGTGAATAGTTACTATGTATAAATGTGACAAAAGGTAACTAACTTACTCTTTATCACACACCTTTTTCCATTCATTTGGACTAGATCTTGTTCCTTTTTTTCCTCATCATGTTCATCATCCCAAATCACTGCACTTGGTGTGTGGTCGATTTTATTGATGTAATCGTTGGCATAATAGGATGAATAATATACTATGTACCCTTCTTCCATAAACCCCTCAGGTTTTTCTCTTTGTCAAACAAATCCTTCAATTTTTTCATGTACCTCTCTAAAAAGAACATCCAATGACATGAGACCACCCCAACTAATTCAAATTCATCAACTAGGTGAACTATAAGATGAACCTACATTTCCATGAAACTCATCGGTGGTTTCTTCTCAAACATGCAAACAATCTTAGCTATCTCTTGACGTTGTTAGCACCTGTGCTAAAATTTGAATTTTTTTGCAGATATGTGGGCACTATTTTGGGCTAAATAACTGGCAAGGGAATAGGGTAGTGAAAGGAGGAATAATATCTGAAAATCTCTTATCATAGGACCTTGAAGGATGATAAATGAGGGTCTACGGGCATTTGGAAGCATCATCTCTAGGTTGGAAATGTGAAACATTTGAAAATATTCTGGTTTTCATCTTTACAAAGGTGCGTAAATGAGGAAAGTCTGTTCCAAATTGTTGGGAGACAGGAAATGAAGAGCCTAATTGCACATGATTCAGGAATTTTGGTCTGGATAAGAGCAGGCTAACTTACAGACGTGGTGGCAAGTTGGATGAAGAGATGAAGATAGATTTGCGGTTCTGAAGAATTTTGTCATTTTAAACATGCAGGGAGAATGCAAATTTCTTTAACCAATGAAATGGCGTAGATGCTTCATATTTCAATGGTGGTGATCTTAGGAGGAATCAGATCAACGACGGAAATTGATTCCACTGGTCTAACATGCGCGTGCAAACTAGCTTTTCCAATCCACGAAATGGCTTAAAGAGGTCGCATGTTCCGATGAATGAGATTTGATTGAGGATGTATCTATGGTGGAGAGTGACTCTGTTGATCCAACATGCCCATAGAAAAGAATGATTGAAATCTGCAGAATGTGGTAGGCCCTCAAAACTTGAACGACAGAGATTTAAAGCCGATTTTGATCAAGGGTTGTGTTGATGCCTGGAAAAATCCCAGGTATCGACAGTAGGGATTATTCCCAATAACCATTCTCAATTAGATCATTTATTGTGTGGAATGGGGAATCCCTCAGATTAACGACACGACTACCATATAATTAAAGAAAATTTTAAATATGTTTTATCAGTTGTGGCCCGGTCCACCATTTATGTATTTTATATTTTAAGATGAAATGCAAGTTCCTAGACTAAATGCACCAAATGCCAGTGATTGCCAAAACCAAAACCTCACGAGCAATTAGCGACAAGTGAGTTGCGGAGGTTCTTACCTTTCGCCTTACATGAATCCATTTCTTTCCAATCACCAAAGGAAAAGACAAAAGTCTATTCTAATCTATTCTAACTATCCCTAGGGAGCAGAGATTAAAAATTAACATGAGAAATGTATTGTATTGTTTGCATGTAGAATCCTACATATAGATGCTAAATTCTTCATACATAAATATAGTAGAAAGATAAAACAAAGATAACTCTGTTAAGTAAAAACAACCATTACTCATTTATTTCATAAGATTCGTAATAGGAAATAAAATCGTTCATAAACTGTAGAAATAATTCAACAGGTTGGAACGATCTCACAGTTATGTAGCAAGCTAAAACAAAAACAATTCACATTCAACAATCCACATAATCCATCTTGAAACTCGTGCAGTCCTTCCTCCAGCAAAAATTTGGTTCTCTTTATTATAAAAGTAGTTCTCATACAAAAAAGCTTCAGCATATGTGTTCTAGAAAAAGTCCTTTCATCTATTCTATTCTGCCTCTACTTATACTTTTGCAAAATGACTTTTGGCTACCCATGCCCTTTGGTATTCCTCAACTCTTCGATGTACAAAATTTTGTCTTCTAGTGACTAGCACTAGGAAAAAAAAATAAGATAATTACAAAAAGTGACACGTGAATAAAACAAAATATATTAAGCGGTCCCAACCAATCTCTCAATGAATTGTTTCCATGTAGCAGCATCAGCAACGATGGTTCTAAAGTCCATAGGTTCCAATAGTTTGACTGTTACTTCATGCACAGCCATCTGAGACTTAATCTCTGTTGCTTTTGGTGGAGTGACTCTAAGCTAGTATTCCAGCAGGAAATTGTTGATGCAGCTTGTGCAACCAAAATTTTTACTACTTTCTCATTGAGGCCTTTAACCTGTTGTATGTTAAGCTCATCTTCCTACATCTTGTCATGAAGGTACTTCAAGTTCTCTTCTTGACCTGGAAACTCCTACAGTCTCTTTGTTGTAGAGGTCTGACATCTGTTATGTGTTGTAAGCACCCTTTTATAAAAAATCATGCATTTATGCAAAGTTTTCTTGACCCTGACTATCAGTATTGCAGCAACCTTGCTGCTGAAATCCATGAGTTCATACTCGATCTTCAAGTTATTTGTACTCCTTTGAGGCATATTTTCTGGAAATTTTACATTAGTCTCCAACCAAGTCAGTTGACCTTGGATAATTTTTGCAATTTCTAAAGTTCTCGTCCTGAATTCAGTGGATATTACTGAGATATCTTGAAATCTTGTTTATGCCTGCTTAATTTTGTAGACCTATTTTGCAAGTTTTAACTAAACTTGATATATTTTCCTTCTGAGTAAGAGAGCGTGTTCTTGGAGAGGGGTGACATCAAATTTCCGCTCATTTGTTGTCTTAAGTTGAATCTCCAAAGAACTATTTTGTGCCTCTAATTCTGCAACTCGGGCCTTTAACTCCTTTGGTTGTTCGTCAATTGCGACCCTCTATGTCTCTAGCCATGAAATCTTACCCTCTAAGTATTTCTTTTCTCCATTAATAATGATATTGGACAGTACGACGACCTCCTTTTCTGCTTCCAAGACCTGGTAGGCCTCCTGTAGCCTTTCTAAATCTGAAAGCATGGAATCATGCTTCATTTTTCCCTCTCGGCCTTCCCCTTGTTATTTCCTCAGGGTATCTTTCATTTGTGCCATCTTTTCTTTGTATTGGTCTACAACTCCTTTCATTTTTCCAACATTATAAGCATTTTCCTGTGCAGCTGCAACACCGATCGAGGCCATTTGTTTGGGATCTTCATCTGTATTCTTCATGAAAGTATTTTTCAGTAATTGTGGTTACCTCATGCTGGGTACCCACTTTCAACTTCTTCTTGGATCTCCAAACAATGGTTTTCCGCCTAAGATCGAAGAATACTTTATCTAGACATGCAACCACGTGCTGCTTAGATGGAGTGAAGGGTACTAATCCTAGCTCAGCAATAGGGAGGTGACCTCCTGTTAATATATCTACTAAAGTAGAAGGAATATTTTATGGATTATCTTGGGTAGTATTCTATTCCACATTGTCCCTGTCCCAATCCTCTTTCTCTTTTTGTCTCAGTTCCTTAGCTACCTTCTCTGCTTCTTCTTTTTCTCGGTCAACTGACTCCTTCTGTATTATTTCTTCTTCTTCCTTCTACTTTTTCTCCTCTTCTTTTTTCTCTCTGGGCCTCTTTAGCCAACAATTTCTTTGCTTCTTCAACTAACCTTCGTGTTTCTTCTTCCTTTTTTATCTGGGAAGCTTCTTCTTCCTGTTTCTGTTCGATGGTGTTGTTGCTGCCTTTGCCTCCTGAAACTGTGATTTTCCTCTTGAAATGCTTGTTCAGAGCAGCCATATTACAAGCATTGTGGTGTAATTCCTCATATTTGTCTAAGTGATTAGAGTATTCGAAATTTACCTTCACGAGTGCACGGTATGCAACAACTTTTCCCTGAGAATCGTTTCTATGAAAAATATTCTCACCAAAATGGAAATTTTCCAGGTCTTTCACAAACTCTGGTGCACTTTTAACTTTGGAAAATTTATAACTGCCAACATAGAAAGGCATCGGCGGGAAGACCGCCTTATTCATATTGAATAGAAAACTCCCAAATCCATCCAAAAAGAGTTTTCTTAATGCTTCCTTATGCACTATATAATCAGTGGTATACTTGGGCAGTAATGAAGGTGCTTTAGTTCCTCTGTACATTCTCAAATAAGTTCCTTCTTCGGAGAAGAAATAATCTCCATATTCCCTTATAGCTTCCAGAGCACCTTCGGACACACATTTACATTCTTCAAGAAAAATAAATTGATAAAGTGGTATTAGGAATTCCTCACAGATGAGCTTGTACAAGCTGTGATACTTGTAAGCCCATAAAATTTGGTATGATGTGCAAATGGGCGCTTTTCCCTCCTTCTAGTTGTAGTTCATCTTTTCTAATGGGCGCAGGAAAAGTATACAGTTGATAAAAAATGATCCCATATAGAACTCATATTTTCCCTGGAGCAATCCTCCTGGTGCTGCAGATATACAGGAAGACACACTATTAGCCACAATGTCCACCCAATTGAAAACAGTGCCTTCCATGGTTACATGAAACATCAGTGGGATCCATCCAATTTTATAAAATCTCCCATCATCCCTGTCAAAAATCCTGTTAACCACCAGTGCTACAAGTCTGTATGGAGTATGTATACTGGTGGTCTCATATTTACCAGATGCTCTTCGTCGAACTGTCTTTCCCTCTGTCATCATCATTTTTGTGCATGCAATATAATCAATATGTAAACCATTTATCCAGTCGTCTGTCAGGATGACTTCTGAGACTAGAAGGTTGTAGGATTTAGCTATGTATGCGGGTGTAAAGGAGGTGAAACCATTTTCTTCAACATTATACATAATCATATCCATCGTATTCGCCTTATGCAAAATCCATCTGATCACCTTGGTGCAAGGGAACAACTCCAGTCACGTGGATACCTTTGTAATTCATGATATCAATATGTTTTGAAAAAGGGGTAAATCCTCCAAGCCCACATTTGGGAACTTCTGATATTGTAGCATATGATATATCTTCCCCCACTTGAATTCCAACTCGGCTCCAGTGACAGATTTGGTGTCTTCATAAACTATTTCTGCCCTAGGCATGATTTCTAAGTGCGAATATTCCTCAGCAACTTTATATTTTTTCTTTCCTTTCTTTGGCATTTGGTCATGTGGGGACTGAAACTGTGACAAAAAACAACTTATTATTCTTGTTATAATCAACCACATACAAAAAAGGGAAATGAGAAAACTAATATAAATTTGCAGGATATACTGGAAAGCTTTAGCTAACAAATCATTTACCTTAGAACCAACATCTACATTCAAGAAAAATAATCAATATATATTATCGAATCATCTCCAACCATCGAAAAATAAACCTGCTAGGTGGAAAACTCCACATATCATTACCACAACTAGGGAGACGTAAAAAATGGGATAATAAAACTAGTCTGCATGTGAGCTCTAACCGTCGTATCGAGAGTTCTTCTCTAAAACATCTATAGTTGTAAATGACGATACCAAAGAATGATCAAACAGTTCTAAACCCTATGCACAACATCTTCTTCATTAACCCTATGGCCCGTAGAAAAAGCAGTCCAAAGAAACACTGCGGCGCCATGGAACCAGACAAAAGGGCCAAAAAAACATTTTGATGGGAAACCTATGCTAAAACCAGAAGGAACACAATGGCCCTCTGGGTTCAAGCTTCTCTAACCCCCATAGCCGCAAAAAAATACGAAGCAGGTGATAAAGGGTCGTCAAAAACCTCGGGCCATCTTGTCTCATCATTATACAACTAGGGCTTTGAGCCACCCATTTCTAAGGTCTGAACGGTCCTGTACAAGAGCAAGGCTGGGAGTAGGTAAAACCCATGGATGTTTGCAGAGTAAGTCTAAAAAAACAAAAGAGGTCGGGATAGCTATCTTTCCAAACCTTATGAGGAAAACAAAAACCCTATACTTGTAAGACGAAAACCTAAACACACTATTTCATCCAACCTGTAAGGCCAAAAATCATTGTGATTCTACTAATAAAAAAGAGTTATGACAAGGAATGGATCCTACTAGAAAGGTTGGATGAAAGGTTGGTGAAGATCTCTGTGCAAGATGCTTCATAGGCTCCAAATAACACAATCCTATAGGCATGCGCTCAAACGAGAGGCAACAACTCACCGTAAGAAAAACCGTAACAGACCGTAATGAAACCCCCAGGCTTATATAAGGAGAAAATGAAAAAAAGCATTGAATTCGGGAAAATATGTCGCATGCACGAGTGAAACGTCATTTGGTTCCCATGCTTGAAAACTCATCGGAAAAATACTACATCGGCGAGGCGAGATGAAAAAATTTCGACCGTGTCGGCTCCAAAAGCTTGATTCCACCATAACCGTCGGTTAGCTTCATCAAAACCAAACCACAACAGTGCCGACGCAACCCACTCGATGCTTCGACCACGAATGATCGGTTGCAAAAAACAAAATTTTCCTCCTTCTTTGGAAAGAAAATCGAACGCCACCCGACACTGTCGGAGATGGATTGGCGAGAGCGCCCACCCAAAATCCTGTCAACAGAATGGCAAAGAAGTATCCGAGGATAATAAAAATTATCCAAGTTGAACACGTCAGCGATGAAAAGAAAAATCTATCCACAACTACCGACCAACTTTGGTGAAACAACCCAATGAATAACGCCAGCTTCAAAGGCAGGACTCTACTGACTGATCAGCTGGAATTCAATCATCTTTCCGACAAAGGTTGAAAGCCCCGAGCATAAACAATCGCAAAATCGGATGAAATGTTAGAATTTCTTTTCTATGTCGGTGAACTCCGAAATATTATTTTGACACATCAAATCAAAATCCATTATGAAATCACTTAGAAAATGTTGGGCTGAAAGGAAAATTTATCCACCATGTCGGCAAAATTGCGGAAATTAGGGCCAACACATCGAGCAAAAAATGAAGTTTGTTACTTGGTGCAAAAAATTTGTAACTTGTTCAGATGAAAAACCAAGTCATGAACAACAACCTTCAAAGAGAAAAAAATGTTTAAGTAATATCAAAAGCTAAGAAATCAAAGGGGGGTCCTAAAATCACAAAATTTTGGGGTAGAAGTTGCAGTTGCAATAGGCTGAAAACAATTTCGCAAGGTGAACTTGCATGGAGAGAAATAAAAATGACAATTTGTGGTATTTAGTGTCGGCCATATATTTTGATGATCCATATCTACAATCAATCCATATCTATGGTCGAGGTGAATTTCGCAGTAGAAAGGTGCACGAGAGATAAATTAGTTCGGGGCTGCGAAATTTGGTAGGACCCGCTTATCCTGACGACCATGATCTTGGGTGGGCTAGATCTATGGTCGATATGGATTTCACAACGAAAAGATGCATGAGAGATAAAATGGTTTGAGGTTGTGAAATCTGGTAGGACCCCACACTTTGGACGACAAATATTGTGGCAGAGGTTTGATCTACAACTCAAATTAATTTCGCAATGGAAATAAGCAGGAAGTTTAGTAGGATGTCAAATTGAAAAATCACGTAGGGGTTTCTTTGTTCGAAAGGTAATATTTATTGAAGATTCATATCTATGGCCAGAAATGATTTCGTAAGCCAAAGGTGTGAGGAGGAAGACGATCAGTTTGGGTGCGAAATGGAGATAATGTGTGGATAAATTCAACAATGCAAATTTCATATGGGAGAGTAAAACCATTGGAGGCGCTCTGAAACATCATTTTCAATCAAGCGAGCCTGCATCCCAGACACTGCATTTCAATTTTTGATCTAGCGTGTCTGTTACCCCATATTTCCTGTTTTATGTGTAAATCGTGGCGAATATTTCCACCTCAGGATTTTGTTAGGATTTGCAAATGATGATTCGAGATTGATTCCCTAATTTTGTAACTGAATTTGTATTTGTTTCGAGGTTGGTCTCGGGATCCCATAACACTATAAATAAAACCTCAATAGAGGTAGAAAGGGTTGGAAATTTCATTTAGAATCCTTATGCGCTTGGATTGTATCTCTGCAACTTTCTTGGAAGTCTTAATGAGAAATATTATTCAGCGTTTATGAGATTCATCATGATGTTCATGTTCAGTTTTTCTTTCTTGTTTGCATCATTTTCATTTTTGAAAGTTTCTGCTAATGCTTTATAGTTGTATGTGAGGAATTCGTTTTATTAAGTGCTCCTTTCATTAGATATTGCATTTGTGATGTGTTTGTAATAACTGTTACAGAGTTCACCCTATGTTAGGTGCTTTGTATCAGTTATTGGCCTTATTGTTGTTGCTGCTAAAGGTGGTGCAAGAGATTCATCCACAGATAGGTGCCTCTTGCTTCACTGGGTTCTTTCCCCTTTCTCCTACTGGCATTTAAAGATATTTGACTAAATGTGACACCTACTTTTCCTCATATAACAAAGGAGAATTCCCACTCATTTTCACTGTAATACCCTTGATTGATTTAGGTTATGACTCCATTTCCCAGTGGTACTTCCTGTTTTTCTATTTTACCATCTTTAAATCTACAAATATCATGTTCTCCTCAGAAATATAGCCTTCTGAATGCTTTCTTAAAGCCATATGTGTATGTGAATGTTCTTGTGACAAAGAGACTTGAGTGCTCTCTGACTGTATAGGCTAGGATACAGACTAAATATTGGTTTGAAATGGTTACCCCAGTGATCTCCTACTGCAACCATAGGAAAATAATTGGGTGCTAACATCTTGGTGTCGTTGTTGGGGAATAATCACTATTATCTCCTTGGGAAAATGACATTGTCTTAGTTCTACGATCTGGTTGAGAAACCGGTCTTAGACACACAATTGGTTGTGTATACTCTAGTGACTCCACTCTGAACATTTATAAGGGGACTCCACTGAAATACTGGCGACCAAAAGGACTAATACGAGGAGAAACCCTACTGTTGATTCATTTCAATAAATTTTCAATCCAGAGAGCCAGATTTGGAAAGCCAATAAGCTGCAAAGGTTAAACATAAATTTCTCTTTACCTACTGAAGGTGTTGTTTCAATTAATGGTATATCTGATAATTGTGGTGAAGAATTGTAACTAGTTCTTCTCGAGACTAAGTCTGAGTCCAACCTATCTAAAGTAATCTTGGACACCTCCTCGTTCTAATTATCCCATACATTTTGGTTTCCCAAGATCTCTGAGTCTCTAGGTGGGAATTTTTTATCCTTATCTAACCAAGAGTGCCCCATATTTACCTCTAAGTTATCCCTATTAAATTTTGTTGTCCTAAAGCATTCTACTGTTGTAATTTTGTCTCTCACTGCTTCAAAATAGAATCAACATTCATATTCCAGTTTCAAAACTCCCCACATTCCTACAGTTCCTCACAACATATCGATTTATGTCACACCAGTCTTAATCCCCATTGTAAACCTTGTTATACCTCCAAGAATGTCAAATAGATTTTCCTCTATTCATCTTCCTGCTGCTCTACATGACCTCCCTCTGGGATACTCCCAAAGGCTCAAACAATTCAATGGGGAGAGGGGGTATTCAGCAAAAGAACATTTGGGATGGTTTTTAGATTGGATAGACCTAGAGGAGGTGGACTACGATGATGTTAAGGTCATGATGTTTGCCCAAAGTCTGGCTAGAGAAGCAAGAAAATGGTGCAAAAATATCCCAGATGAGTCTATTTTGAATTACCAAGCCTTTGAAGATTCGTTCAAGGATAAATGGGAAGATAAGAAAAATCCTAAGAAATATCTTTCCTAGTACCATTCCATGAGGAGAAGGGAGAGTGAGTCCATACAAGAATTATCTGACAGGCTTATGAAGACCTATAACGTTATCCCTGCTTAGTTTAAACACCCCTGGTTCTTCTCATCTCCAATATGATGAATCTTTTGATAGTGAGTTCACCCTGTTCCTGAGCGAAAGAAGATCAGCCTCCTTGGCCGATATGATGAAGGATACCATAGAGGTAGAGGTGAACCTGTCTGCTGCTAGAAAGAAGAAAAGGGATGAGGGAGAATGGAGAAGAGACAAGGGAGAAAGGGGAGAGAGAAGAAAATATAAAGATTCTGAACATCCTTCCACCTATAGCTCACAAGAGGCTAGGATGGATACAATGATGGGAGCCATGGAAAGGCTGATGGAGAGACTCGTTGTGGATAATAGACCACCTCCCATGGAAAATCAAGAGCAACAGAATAGAAATCAGAATGATAGGAGGCCACAAATTCTATAGAACAGGAAGAGAGACCAGCGAAACCCTCCTGATCCACCTATAAAGCCTCCATTTCAAGAAAATTATGTGGAACATGATGGTGAAAATCAAGCTCAGGATGAGATCCATCAACTGGACACCGACTCGCCCTCCACCTTTTTTACTAAGGAAGAACACGGCAATGCTTTCCTTGAAAGGGGAGAGGTTCCCCCTAAGGAGACATAAGAATTCCAGAGAGGATATCAACTTGATGTCCTTGATGTGCAGAGATAGAATGGCCTGAGAAGTAGAGATGTCCCTATGAGAAATAAAGATGCAAGAAATAAGGCCTCTACAGGTAATCCCAAAGGTGACATGCCCCCTAAGGATGGCTCCAAAAATGTGCCAAATCCCAAAGTGAAGGAAATAAGAAAATATAATCTAAGAATCTCTAATAAGGTACAAACTTATTTCATCCTGGAGGCTGAAATTTCCAAGATCAAGATCTCTGTCCCTCTTACTAAACTATTGAAAAACTCTGAATATCACTCCAAAATTGCCACAATATTAAAACCCCCGGGGGAAATATCTGCCATATCAAATTCCCTAAATCTTCAAGATGATAGGCCCACCATATTATTTGGACCCCATGTAGATGAACCTTATGATGAATACGTTCCCCCTTTCTATGTTAGTTTGAACATCCATAATGTCATCCTACACAGTGCCATGCTTGATTCAGGAGCCTCTCATAATCTGATGCCCAGGAGAATCATGGATGAACTGGGATTGGAAGTGAACAGAACCTACAAAGATATATTCTCTTTTGATTCTAATAAATTTGAGTTCCTAGGATTAATAAAATATTTGGTCATCTCTTTAGCCTAGATCCCATTCAAAACCCTTGTCATGGATGTAGTTGTGGCTGACATCCCTTTGAAGTTCGGAATGTTGTTGTCACGATATTGGGAAGTTAAACTCAAAGGTGCCCTCCAAATGGACATGTCATATGACACTATCCCTATCTTCAAGGTCTAGAGAAGGCTCTTCAGAGAGCAGAAGTTGGCATACATGATGACCAGCGCTGAGAGGCCACACAATCACCCCATATATTTGTGGGACACGGAAATGGGCTCTGCTATTTTATTCACAGAAGGAGGCAGAGAAAGTTCTAGTTCACCGAATGTTTCCTTTGTGCCTACTTAGGAAGAACTGGAGGGAGTGTGGGATGCGAGATTTGATGGGGAAGCATGCAAAGAAGGGACATGAGTTGGAGTGTGGGTGAGACCCCCAAGACGGAGATATTTTAATTACTCTTACAAACTTGCCTTCGATTGCACAAATAATGAGGCAAAGTACGGGGCTATGGTGTTAGCAATTCAAATATTGAAGGAGTTTCAAGTTAGGAGGGTAGTGATAAATGGGGATTCTGATCTAGGAATTAAACAAATGATAGGTGAGTATGAGAAGTTACAGAAATGTTGCCCAGGACCTCATAGAATGTTTTGAAGAATGAAATTTTAATATGATCCCCATATTACAAAATTGTATAGTTTATTCCGTGGCCACTTCATACTACGATTTTCAAGGTCCCCATGCACCCCAGTGGGGAATATGAAGTTGAAGTTAAGAATAGACCCTATGTCTATAATATCCCAAACTAGAGGTTTTCCTTTTGTGCATGGATTTTTTTCATATAGATGCCATTTTATTGGTTGATTGTTGGTTTGCTTGGTTGGTGTAAATATGTATTTATCCAAATATTAAATGCATGCCATTGTAGAATAAATAAACATCACAAAACCCATGATATCTAGCTTAATAATGTTAATGAAATACATATGACTGTTCATGCAAGTCTGGAAATAATAAATGCTTCAAATCAGTCCTGTGTAACCATATATAATAAGTGGAATATCTTTGACCCTTGAACGGTGATGAAGGTGTACCATGGAGGGTGTTTAATAGTCCAAGCTTTAAGACTGCTGCTTAGTCAATATTTAATAGTGCCAAGGAGGAAGTATAAATATTTCAACACTAGATCTGATTCCCAATACCATGACCTTTGTTTCTCATTTAAATATCAGTCATGCAATGTTATATGCAGCAGTTGAGAATGGGATCTCCACCAGGAATGTCAGTGGTTGTTGATGTCTTTTGAAGTCTGAAAATGATGAAGAACATGTTGGTTTAGGTAGTCTTGTAGATGCCAGTCTATTGGAGGAGGATGGCGTCTTTTCTTTGGCCCTTGTGTAATGAGAAACTCCTTCCAAATCAACCCAACACTCAATAATCACGCTCAACAGTGCATTCAAAACCAATATACATAAATATTCTAATCAAAAGTACTCTTGGTGGAGTTGACATATATTTTTAGACCGTACAATCACCTCAAGTAGGACATCCTTTAAAATAGTAAAACTGAAATCAATGACTAACTCTTGTTCGTGGTTTTATTTAGGTATTATGTTGGTTTGGGATGACTTTCAAGTGTTGACAGTATGAAGTATTTTGAAGAACCTAACAGTAGTCACACAGAGGGTTGTTTTATGGTTGTTACATCCTTGGACATACCCTAAAATATAGGACTGGGCCTCTATAGGACTGAGCCTATGAGCATGAATAGTCATATCTGAAGATAGCATGAGATGGGAAGTATGTAGCATAAGTGAAGCGCCCAGCTAGAAGTACTTTGATTTGCTGCCCTAAATTGAATACGCAGTTGTAGATGTGTTTGGATCCCTGCAAATATTGATGAATGGATAGTCATATTGAAGCACGGTGATAGATCAGAATGATCTATCCTTTTGAATTGACTAGGGTGGATAGATTTCTCCACCGAACCCAATTGTTGGCTAAGGAATTCACCCTCAACCCTAAATATCTCTCATATCTCTCCAAACCTATCTCCAAAAATATGAATAATAATAATCATACCCTTTTGGTTCAACTTGTTCGGGTACACAGGGTACTCCCAAAAGACCGAACACCTAGAGCAACCACTTCACACAAATGAATCACAGATCAATACATCGATGTTTGTCATGTGGTTAAAACCCTCGAGAGGGAAACGGTCCATGGCCCCAGCCAAATAGCTCCTTGGAGCAATTTATTATGCAAAAGAAAGAAAGTAACATGAGCTTCTCATAATCGACCAACTAGCCAAGGACCCTCCATTCTCTTTAAATAAAGATCATGGACCAATCGGGTGTTAAGCCACGGATCAATGGTAGGTATGATCTAAGAGAAGTTGAACCGTTGGATCACTCTATGTCTAGAACATATTGTGACCATTGGATTAGAATATTTACAAATGCATACTAAAGAAACACACTTTTACCTAACGGATATATTACGCAAGTTGATCTTAACTAACTCCTAAGTGTCTAAATATCCTAACATCCCCCCTTAAGAACAACTTGGGATAGGATTGAAGGATTTACAAAAGAGACACTATTAGGAGAAGGAAGGAGGCATTAGAGCCTCTCCCCCCTTAAGGACACATTCTTGAACTCCTAACATAGATCGAAGTTTAGAAAACTTCGCTTTTGTAAGAGACTTGGTGAAGATGTCTGCAACTTGATCATTTGTGGGGAAATAGAGCATTTCAAGAACACAATCATGAACAAGATTTCTGATGAAGTGCATGTGTATCTCAATGTGTTTGCTGTGTTGATGTAGAACTGGTTCTTTGGAAATCTTGATGGCACTTTGATTGTCGCACTAAAGTGGAGTAGGATGCTGTTGCTCGAATCCAAAATCTGAAAGGATCTTCCGAAGCCATAAAGCTTCTTGACTAGCATTAATTGCGGCTTGATATTCTGCTTCTGCTGAAGAAAGGGCAAGAGCTTGTTGTTTCTTACAAGCCCAAGTGACAGGTCCAGATCCCAGACTAAAAACATAACCTGCAGTGGACTTTCGATCATTAGGATCGTCGGCCCAATATGAATCAGTGAAACCAACAAACAAAGGTTCCCCCCCTATATTGTAATGAATCCCAAACTGAATTGTACCTCGAATATATCAAAGTATTCTTTTTGCTGCTTTCCAGTGACTTTCATGAGGAGTTTGCATATAACAGGAAACACAACCAATAGCAAAGGAAAGGTCAGGACGGGAATGAGTCAAGTATAAAAGACTACTAACAAGCTGACGATACAAGGTGGCATCTACTTCAGGGGAAGTACAAGTGGGAGAAAGTTTGACTCCAGAATGGAAGGGAGAAGGGGGTGGTTTACAATATTCCATGTGGAAGCGACGAAGAAGGTCACAAGCATACTTAGACTGGGAAAGAAAGATTCCTTCTTTGGTTTGCAATACTTGGAGACCAAGAAAATAATGCAAATGTCCTAAGTCTGACATTTCAAAATTTTGCTTAAGACTGGATTTCACATGGGTTATAAGTTTAGGGTCACTACCAGTAAGGATAAGATCAACAACATAAAGAACAAGTATGATGAGATGGTTTCCTACTTTCTTGGTATAGACATTGGGGTTAGAATGGCATCTAGAAAAACCAATGTCAAGGAGAAAGTTATCCATTTTGGCATACCAAGCTCTAGGAGCTTGCTTAAGGCCATATAAGGATTTATTAAGGAGACAGACAAGGCTAGAGTTGTCCTGAACATATCCAGGAGGTTGTTCCATGTAAATTTCCTCCTGTAAATCACCATGTAAAAAGGCATACTTGACATCCATTTGATGGACTTCCCAGTTATGTAAGGCTGCAAGGGAAAGAACAAGGCGGATGGAATTCATTTTTGCGATAGGAGTAAAGGATTCATTGTAGTCAATCCATTCAAATTGGGAAAAATCTTTGGCAACTAACCTTTCCTTGAGTCTTTCAACACTTCCATCTGATGCATACCTAGTTTTGTAGACCCATTTACATCTGACAAGTTTTCTTCCTTTTGGAAGAGGAACAAGATCCCAAGTATCGTTCACCATTAAGGAATGATATTCTTCATCCATAGCTGCATCACAATCTGGATTTCCTGAAGCTTCTGCAAAAGTTTCTGGATCATGATTCTCGAAAACATGAGCCAAAAGAGAAGAGGCTCGCTGAAACTGAGAACGTGTTCAACGTTGATCTCTAGGATCACCAACAAGATCACCAGCTGCTTCACATGTTGAACGGACCCATCGAGGAAGCATTGGTGCTGGTGCAATTGGAGGAAGATGAGCAAGTGGAGGTGGATTTTCATCCTCAATGTCATTATCAGAAACTGGAGTTGGAAACCTGTCAAGGAAGTTGGAAGAAGAAGAAGAAGAAGGCACAATCGTTGAATCAAGCTCGTAGGCCAAAGATGGCACACCCGCTAAGTTAGGCTCACAGACCAAGATATTTTTATCAAATTTAACATCTCTTCTAATGATTATATCATGTGAATGGGGATGAAGAAGTCTATAACCTTTTACATCTTTAGAATATCCAAAAAATATGCACTTTTCACTTTTAGGCTGCAATGCTTTCCATTTTCCATCCGAAATGTGAGCCCATGCTTCACAACCAAACACACGAAAGTGACTTACATCTGGTTTAATTTTACTCCATGCTTCTTCCAGTGTTATACCTTGTA
>LPNX010746114.1:42711-78367 GCA_001517045.1 Pseudotsuga menziesii
TTCACAATTTATGGCCTCATCCCAATATTGAAGACTTAGTCCCTTAGATTGGATCATACAATTAGCCATTTCTTTTAAAGTGCGGTTCTTCCGTTCAACTACACCATTTTGTTGTGGTGTATATGGAATAGTGTGTTGTTGTTGGATTCCTTGTTCAGTGCAGAAAGTAGTGAACTTGTTGTTAACATATTCTCCTCCATTGTCAGATCTTAACTTAATAATTTAATGACCAGATTGTTTTTCAACAAGGGCCTTGTAGGCCAAGAACATGTTAAATACTTCGCTCTTGAGTTTTAGGAAGTAAAACCAAGTGCGTCTGGAGTAGTCATCAATGAAATTTAAGAAATATTTGAAACCAGAAAATGATGCAAATGGAAGAGGGGCACACAAGTCACTATGCACAAGCTCCAAGGGAACCGAGGCGTGCCAAGAGGCACGTTTGTAAAAAATGTCTCGATGATGTTTTCTGAGTACACAACTGGAACAAACACCATCCTTGCAAGATACCATCAGATGGACAGTCACCATATTGTATTTACGTAGTTGTTGCAATGAGCGATAATTTAAGTGACCAAATAGCTCATGCTAAAGTTTGTTCAAGTTATCACTTGAGCAACAAAAACTGAAGGAAAAGGTGATAACCCAAAGTTGTTAAATTTGTACAACCTGGTAATATCATAAATAGCTCCAGTAGCAAGGACATTTTGAGGATTTTTAAAATCCTTGATTATAACTTGGTGAGGTGTAAACGTCACAGTTTTACCTTCACCTGAATGAGTAATTTGATAGACTGATACCAAATTGCAGGAAATTTTTGGAACACATAGTACATCACTAAAATGACCATTTTCTACTGGAACTGTTTCAGATCCTACAATACTTATAGATCTATCATCACCAACAAATATTTGTTTGGTGTTACATTCATGCATAGTAGAAAAGATGGCATGATCCTTAGCCATATGATAAGATGCTCCAGAATCAATGAGCCATTCAATTGAAGTAGAAGAAGAAGATGCAGTATAAGAGTAACCAGAAGCACAAAGTGCATGTCCATGAGAGGTAGATTCTGAAGATGAATCTAGGATGATGTGGTGCTTCTTCATTGTTGCTTCCAAGGCTGCCATCTTCTTAAAACACTTAGATTCAGCATGATTATCTTTCCCACAAAAATTGCAATGACGCTCAGTCTTCTTTCCTTTTTGCTTGGATCCTTTGTCATTTTTTAAAGAAGGAGCTAATTGAGAGGGTTTGAGACCCTTATTGTTTGGCTTATTATTGCGAAAATTATGTTTCTTAGGAGGCTTGGACTTTTCTTTCTATTGGGACAATGAGGCTTGCCCAGATGTATCTACATTGTTAATTATTCCAAGATGAATGAGCTTATCTTGCTCTCTAATTAAGGGATCACAAAATGATTCAAGACTAGGCTCTTGATAGCTAGCTACAGTCAAGGATTCTTTCATGGAGTAGAATGTAGATACAAAAGTAGAATATGCAGGTCCAAGTTTGGAAAGAATATGATAAATACATTGTTTGTCTTCTTTCTTAATCTTGCATTCTGCACATAAGAGTCTAAGAGTTTTATACTTAGATAAATAGTCTTGAATGCATGAAAAATAATTTGGATTCAAGGAAATCAACTCATTCTCAAGTTGATGACACCGAATTTCATTGTATTTACCAAACACAGATTCCAACATTTTCCAAGCTTGATCAGGTTCATCAATTCCAGATATGTGGAATCGCAAATCAATAGAGATTGACATCCCAATCAATCCACGAGATTCATCACATCTATTTGTCCATTTAATTTTCTTATCATCATCAGTGGGTTCTGTTTCTTTCCCTGAGGTTATCCTGAAAAGTCCCCTACTTCGCAGAACATCCTCCATACGAGAGTTCCATGAGAAATAGTTAGAACTTGTAAGTATAATATCACAAGGGGAAACCATACTGTAAAATAATGGCTGAAAGAATAGAAACTAACTATCTGAATGCAAAGAGCTCGAAAAAATATGCGGTTTAAAAAAAAAACGGCACTGAAAATTGATTCTGGATGATGAAGTTATGCTTGATCAAATAAAATGTTGAAGATGTCCCCAATAGTGACATGGCAGATATTAACTTGACCAACTAAAAAAAAGAACCCCCCTCTTCCCAAGATCAACCTTTGACAATCACTTTACAATAAAGTTGCTTTTAAGTGAATCACTTTTGTAGAATAAGTGATGTTCACTTTTACAATAATGTTACTTTAAATAGTGCGGCAATAAATTAAAGACTTAAGTGACTCACTATTTATTTTATTTTATTTAAGTGAGATGCACTTTTACAATAAAGTAACTTGAAAATAGAAATTGCATGCACTAAAAAGTAGCTTAATAAGACTTGAACTCAAGACCTATTAAGGAATAAAACAACTTTGGACCAAGTGAGTTAAGTTTAAAAGGTATGTAAAAGAATGGAAAGAGGAAGAGGTTTTTTTTTGGTACTCTTCTCTCTCGTTCTCTGTGCTTGCCTTTTTTTCCTATTGAAAATAGAAATTGCATGCACTAAAAAGTAGCTTAATAAGACTTGAACTCAAGACCTATTAAGGAATAAAACAACTTTGGACCAAGTGAGTTAAGTTTAAAAGGTATGTAAAAGAATGGAAAGAGGAAGAGGTTTTTTTTGGGTACTCTTCTCTCTCGTTCTCTGTGCTTGCCTTTTTTTCCTACAAATAAAAAAAAAGAAAAAACAAAAACAATTTTTTTTCTTCTTCCACATAATGGGGTTAGATCTTGGTTAGCTTACCCGGGAAGTTTGTCGAAATGGGTGTTTTTGGATCAAACGGAAATGGTTTTAGGTGAAACGAAAACTATTTCCCAATGAAAACGATGCTTCGGATGCAATGGAATAGCTCACACAGGCCACAAATACATAGAAAATCCAAAACTAGAAACCCTTTCAAAGTTTCGGCAACACCGGTTCCAGATCTTGATCAAAACCGAAAGCGGCTCTTCATAAATGCTTTGATACCATGTTCGAGTACACAGGATACTCCCAAAATACTGAACACCTAGAGAAACCACTTCACACAAATGAATCACAGATCAATACACCGATGTTTGTCACATGGTTAAAACCCTCGAGAGGGAAACAGTCCATGGCCCCAACCAAATAGCTACTTGGAGCAATTTATTATGCAAAAGAAAGAAAGTTACATGAGCTTCTCATAATCGATCAACTAGCTAGGGACTCTCCATGCTATTTAAATAGAGATCATGGACCAATCGGGTGTTAAGCCACGGATCAATGGTAGGTATGATCTAAGAGAAGTTGAACCGTCAGATCACTCTATGTCTAGAACATATCGTGACCATCGGATTAAAAGATTTACAAATGCATACTAAAGAAACACACTTTTACCTAACGGATATATTACAGAAGTTGATCTTAATTAACTCCTAAGTGTCTAAATATCCTAACACAACTAACCTTCTTATATAGATTTTAGGGTTTGCATGTCACTTTTAGGTTTTGCATGCATGTCACTTTTAGGGTTTGCATGCATGTCATTTTTATGGTTTGCATGCATGTCACTTTTAGGAACATTACAGTCCTCCCTTGCCAAATATTTCTTGTCCTCAAGCAATCAACAGCTGTCAACTAAAAAATGCATCTGAACACCAATACCAGGATCCCATATGAACCATTGGATCACCTCATGCCTCCTTGCCACCCAATCATGAATTGACACCTTGATACCTAGATCCCAAACAACACCTTGAGTGATACCAAAATCCCTCTAAACGCCCTTAATGATCCAAGCAATCATAAGTTGCACAAACTCCTCAGAAGACTACTCCGTCATGCCTCCAAACCTAAGCATCCCTCAAAAAACTCCTGGAAGCAGAGGTTGGCCGTCTCCTCCATAGCAACTCCACTGATGTCAATTGAGCCTGTAAACCTGGGTGTCTCCATATCCATCATATACCTGTCTACCCAATCTTTGTATGGATACACTTCCTTGTTGGTTGGTCCAAAAGGAATGTGCTCAACTACCTCCTCCATGGTTAAACCACTATCCCACAAAGGCAACTCATGATCCCACACCTAATCCAAATATTTTGTGTCAGATCTCTCCTCAGTCACCTGCAATTTTGAGTGCTCATGTAGAATCATCACTGAAAGCTATTCCCTCAAACCATGAGTGCCACTCATGCCCTCATGGGTCACAACTGTCCTGCATCCTGTGTAGGTTGCAATATCCTCTTGGGCACTCACACGATTGGTGTCATATGAGCAAGGATCCCACACATAAGTACTATACCCATTTTGAAAAATAAGGGATGTGTCTATGTCACTGTCGGCTATTCCCTGGAATATGTATCCCATCAATGCATTTACATATACAACCTGAGCCGTTAATGGTCCCTTCACAAGATGTGGCTCATAACCTCCATACTGCTCAGTATGTATAGAATCAATCCTCTCTGTGTCATGCCTCTCCACTCGTTACTATGAATCTAACTGAGGTTCCTCTTCTTCCTTCTCTTCCACCTTGTGCTCACAATCTAATCACGTGAAGTAAGTTTCATGGGACCTTTTATGTCTTTATGGCCATCAATTACCCATTCAAATTACACCCACTGGATTTATTCCACTTCACATTCACACTACTATAACTTATTCTGAGGTAGTTTGGCTGGGTATTTTTGTCAAACAGTTGGCGCCCTTACTTAGAAACACTTGTACACAAACTATTGTAGGAGATTGTAACACAAACTAGACTTATGAAGAAATGTTTGGTTTATGTATTTCATCAAACATTTGAGCGAGATTTGGATGTAGCTGACTGTGTGATTTTTCAAGACTGTAATCTGATTTTTACATGTTACCCATTTGCTTATCTCATGGACATATTGTCTAGTTCTCACCATAAACAATATTATTTCATGACATATAATAATCAGCGGTAAAAATCAGACTTCAAAACACAAGATTAGATCTTATTATTAATAAAAATAGACTGTGTACATGCCTGAGAAAAATGGACGAAATATTAAGAAGATACACCCATAGTTGAGAAGATAGGTGTTTCCATAATAGTTGTTTGCTTCCCCCAAGGACAATGAATCCTCCTAAAAAGTAAACGAACCAACAACAAGAGGGATTCTGTATGTATCACTGTAATATCCCTTCAGACTGAACACACTGCTACGGGAATAACGATTGATGAAATTGGTGTCAAATGCATAAGCTGCTACATGAATGTTCCTTCTTCTCTTGTTGATTGAGGCGCCCTTCTCTAAGTAAACATGTTCCAAAATACAGGATTTATTATTGCATTCTGTTTGGGTCTTGAATCTTACCCTTGGAAAAATATGTTACTGCCATAGTGCCTTTCCTCAGACTATGCAAGCAACCAATGCGTGCTCTCTTCCTAGATTGGATACTCACATTTCTCCTCCACTAAATTGACTACAATAGTCACAAGTGCACCCTCCCTGAGTATGGAAAGAATGATCCCCCACTAACACGCCTTTCCAAGAGATGTCAGTGGAAACCATTGTAAGTAATGAAGTATAGATCTCAAAACTAGCCCAAACATTTCACTGTTGGGTTGTCCTAGATAATCACATTTTTCATATTGTTCATATAGCCTCCCAAAAAGAATGTGTTGTTCTTCTCTTCCACGAACTGTTAAAGCTCATGCCCTTAGCAGAGACCACGTAGCTGATATGAATAGATTAGCTTATCATTGAAGAATGCACCCATCTGTGTTGTAAGCTAATCTTTTCCCTAAATCCTCACGCACTTGATCTTTGCTTATTTCTCTATGCCCACAGCTGGCAAGGATCATGCTCTGATACCACTGTAATATCCCAAACTAAAGGTTTGCCTTTTTGTGCATTGATTTGTTCATAGAGATTCTATTTTATTGGTTTGCTTGGTTGGTGTAAATATGTATTTATCCAAATATTAATTGCATGCCATAGTAGAATAAAAAAATCACAAAACCCATGATATTTAGCTTAAGAATGTTAATTAAATACATAGGACTGTTCATGCAAGTCTAGAAATAATAAATTATTCAAATTAGTCCTGTGTAAACATATATAATAAGTGGAATAACTCTGACCTTTGAACAGTGCTGAAGGTGTACCGTGGAAGGTGTTTAATAGTCCAATATTTAAGACTGTTGCTTAGTCATTATTTAATAGTGCCAAGGAGGAAGTATGAAGCTTTCAACACTAGATCTGATTCCCAATACCATGACCTCTGTTTCTCATTTAAATATCAGTCATGCAATGTTATATGCAACAGTTGAGAATGGGATCTCTGCTAGGAATGTCAGTGGATGTTGATGGATTTTGAAAATGAAAATGATGAAGAACATGTTGGTTGAGGTAGTCATGTAGATGATAGTCTATTGGAGGATGATGGCGTATTTTCTTTGACCCTATGCAATGAGAAACACCTTCCAAATCAACCCAACACCCAGTAATCATGCTCAATAGTGCATTCAAAACCAATGTACATAAATATTAGAATCAGCGGTACTCTTTGGTGGAGTTGACATATATTTTTAGACCTTGCAATCACCTCAAATAGGACAGCCTTTAAAACAGTAAAACTGAAACCAGTGACTAACTTTTGTTCATGGTTTTGTGTAGGTGTTATGGTGGTTTGGGATGCATGTCAAGTGTTGATAGTATGAAGTATTTTGCAGACCCTAACAACATTGAACAAAGGGTTTTTATGGCTGTTACAGCCTTGGA
Organism: Pseudotsuga menziesii; assembly: GCA_001517045.1. NCBI lineage: Eukaryota > Viridiplantae > Streptophyta > Pinopsida > Pinales > Pinaceae > Pseudotsuga > Pseudotsuga menziesii. The sequence goes on from LPNX010746114.1 coordinate 49,479, forward strand.
CAGACCCTGAAATATAGGACTGAGCCTCTATAGGACTGAGCCTCTGAGCATGAATAGTCAGATTTCAAGATAGCATGAGATGAGAAGTATGTAACATAAGTGAAGCGCCTAGCTAGAAGTACTTTGATTTGTTTCCCTAAATTGAATACATGGTTGTAGATGTGTCTAGATCCCTGCAAATATTGATGAATGTAAAATCGTATTGAAGCACGGTGATAGATCATAATGATCTATCCTTTTGAATTGACTAGGGTGGATAGATTTCACCACGGAACCCAATTGTTGGCTAAGGAATTCACCCTCAACCCTAAATAGCTCTCAAAGCTCTCCAAACCTGTCTCCAAAAAGATGAATAATAAAAATCATACCCTTTTGGTTCAACTAACCTTCTTATATAGCTTTTAGGGTTTTCATGTTACTTTTAAGGTTTGCATGCATGTCACTTTTAGGGTTTGCATGCATGTCACTTTTAGGGTTTGCATGCATGTTATTTTTAGGGTTTGCATGCATGTCACTTTTAGGAACATTACATTGTCCCAGATAATGTCAAGAGTTGGAAAGTTTTCAAAGATGACAAACAGATTCAGAACTTCCTCACCCTCAATGGGGAGTTTGACAATTCGAACATTGATGAAAATAAGGCACTCCTAGAAGGGCCTACTCTCACCCAAGAATCTCTGTCAAGCCAGGATGGCACTTCAAGAGGCATGCCACAGGTCAAGATTGTTGCCCCTACCAATCCTATTGAAGTCTACATAATCGAGGAATATTGGGAGCTAGAGTTGTAGGAGGTTGATGGATAGCAGGAATATGTGAACAATCTCTGTGGCAAGGAAATCCTCTAGCTAAAAGGTAACTCTATCCCTAGAGATTTAGTTCCTTTAGAATTTTTTTTTATTCTAATGATGTTGCAAAGGAACCCCAGCTTGTCCCAAGTTGTGGAGATGTAAATATTGGGACAGAATAACACCCCAAGGTCATCAAAATATCAAGAACCCTCTTTATAAGAGGCCAAGAAAAAATACATCTCATTGATGACAGAATACCCAGATGTTTTTGCTTGGAGCTACAGTGATTTCAAGGCTTATGACACAAGCATAATCCAACACACTATACCAATAAAAAATAATGAAAGGCCCTTCAATCAAAAGCTACAAAGGATGAACCCCAAGTTGCTGCCCCTAATAGAAAAGGAGATCAAGAAGCTATTTGAGGCCAACATCATTGTGGCCCTCAGATTCTCATGCTGGGTGGAAAATCTGGTCCCGATGAAGAAGAAGAACGGGGAGATAAGAATATGCATCGACTTTAGGAACTTGAACATAGTTTCTTTGAAGGACCATTACCCCCTTCCTAAAATGGACCATATCTTGTAGAGGATAGTGGGTTCCTTAAGGATCTCCATCTTGGATGGCTTCTCACGTTATAATCAGATCGTGGTGCACCCAGAGGATCAAGAGAAGACAACTTTCACCACACCCTGGGGCACTTTCATGTATGCTAAAATTCCATTTGGGCTCATGAATGCAGGGGAAACCTTCCAGCAAGCCATGGACATAGATTTCGTTGATGAAAAGAACAAAATTATAGTCATCTATCTAGACGACATCACTATTTTTTCAAAATATGATGAAGAACATGTCGCACACTTGTTGATAATGTTCAAAAAACGTAGAAAGTTCGACATCTCCCTGAATCCAAAAAAGTCATTTTTTTCTATGAAAGAAGGGAAGCTGTTGGGGCATATAATTTCTCAGGAAGGAATCAAGATAGATCCAAATAGGGTTGAGGTGATTCGTAATATCGAGCTCCCTTGAAATAAGGTGGAGGTTTAGTCCTTTTCTAGGAAAGGTTAATTTTCTGAGAAGATTCATTGTTGCATTTTCTGAAATAGTGAGCTATATAACCAACATGTTGGGAAAGGATAAAGAAATCAATTGGACACCTAAAGAAAAGAAGTCTTTTGAGGGTATTAGGAAGGCCATTTCTGAAGCACATGTACTTGCAAGCCCCAATTTTCTAAGGATTTCCTCATATTTTCATTTCCCTCAGAGCACACAATGGTAGGGGTGTTGCTACATAAGAATCATGTGGGAAACGTGCAGCTCATTGATTTTTATAGAAAAGCCTTGAGGGATTCCCCTCTAAAATAAAACATCCTAGAAAAGTAGGATTATTCCCTGGTGCAGGAACTAAAGGATTTCTGAGTGTACATACTACATTCTCACATTAGTTCCCATGTTCCCACCAGTGTTGTGAAGGATATACTAAGCCAACTAGATCCTGACGGTAGAAGGGGAAAATGGATTGCAGTCCTGCTTGACTATGACCTAGAAATTAATCCCACAAATATAATTAAATGCCAAGGACTAGAAAATTTCATGGCACAGTCTAACTGCAATTCTCTCAGCCTTCACAAGATTGTTGAGTTGTCCACAGAGGACCAAAACCCCAAGGAACATCTGGAACCACCAGTGGTTGAGCATTTCCGGTTATCCCCATAGTACCATGACATCATCTTCATGTTACAACATCTGCAGGATCCACTAGGTATGGACAAAACAAGGGCTATATTCCTCAAGTAGAATGCAAAGAGGTTCTACATCTTGAAAGAGAAGCTGTATTGGAAAGATCCAGAAGGAGTCCTACTGAACTGCGTGGATGAACATGAGGCTAAGAAGCTCATCGAATATTTTCATGCAGGGAAATTTGGCGGGCATCACTACTGGAATACCACGGTAAACAAGATCATGAGGGAAGGATTTGATTGGCCCACTATCTTCTCGGATACTCATAAGAAGGTTTTTGTCTGTCATAAATGTCAGGTTTTTGAAGGAATAAGGAAGTTGTTTCCATTTCCTATCATAACCCATACAGGTTGAAGCCCATTTCCAGCAATGGGGGCTAGATTTTTTTGGAGAAATAAATACATCATCCTCATGGCAACACAAGTGGATCCTCGCTGCCACCGACTATTTCACTAAATGGATTGAATCCATCCCCACAAGACAAGCCATCGAGACAGTGATCATGCAGTTTCTGGAGGAGCATATCTTGTCAAGGTTTGGGGTTCCCAAGAAGATAAGCATTGATAATGTTGTGGATTTTAATTCAAAGAATATGGTGGCCTTTTGTTTCAAATACCAAATACAACCGGGGCATTCCACATCCTATTACCCACAGGGAAACAGGTTGGAAGAATCTTCGAACAAGAGTCTTATGAGGATCATAAAAAAGCTGATGTAGGACAATAAGAAATCTTGTCACACAAACATAATCCATGCTTTGTGGGATGATATAATTAGTGTGAATAATTCTATTGGAACTTCACCATTTCAGTTGGTCTATGGCTTTGAGGTAATATTTCATAGTTCCCTAAGCTTTCCAGTGATGAGATTGTTGCAAGAAGAAGATGTTGAAACCCACCCCACCGAGAGAAGGATGTATCAGTTGGTTGAGTTGCAACATCAAAGGGAGCAACTCTTTGACAGGACTCAGAAATTTTAGGACAAGATGAAAGAGGTTTTTGATAGAAGGACAAAACCTGATGATTTACAGCTATGGGATGTAGTGTTGCAATAGGATGCACCTCATGAGGAGAAGGGGAAGCATGGAAAATTTGATCACCTGTGGTTATAAAATTGCAGCCTTCAGAGGAAATAATGTCTATATATTGGAAGAGATGGAGGGTGGATTGGTATCTAGAGCTCCTATAAATGGGAGGCTCCTCAAACACTATTTTTTGTGAATTAAGTTCAATTTCATATCATTGTATATACCGTTTATTTTGTAACGTTACATGTGTGGATATCTCTCTGAGAGACTTAAAGCTCGATGTGAAGGTAGTAAGGTCCCCAAGAGGTGTTGTCATTTGGTTTTCTTTTTAAGAAAAAATTGAAGTTGCAGACACAATAATTGTTTTTTAGGATTTCAGGAAATATTATTACCTACCCAATGGAGAAGGTTCTTGGTCTACATATTTCTTTGCTATCTCACAGGGAGGATAGAATCCCTGAGTTGGAGCGGTTGTTAACACCTGTGCTAAATTTTGAATATTTTTGCAGATATGTGAGCACTATTTTGGGATAAATAGCTGGCAGGGGAATAGGATAGTGAAAGGAGGAATAAGATCTAAAAATCCATTATCATAGGACCTTGAAGGATGATAAATGAGGTTCTTCGAGAATCTGTAAGGATCATTTCTAGGTTGGAAATGCAAAACCTTTGAAAATATTTTGGTCTTCAGCTTTGCAAAGGTGCGTAAATGAGGAAATTTTGTTCCAAATTGTAGGGCGACAGGAAACGAAGAGCCTAATTACATAGGATTGAGGAATTTTGGTTCATACATGAGCATCCTAAATTGTAGACATGGTGGTCCGTTGGATGAAGAGATGCAAATAGATTTGCGGTTCTGAAGAATTTCACTGTTTTAAACATGCAGGGAGAATGTAAATTTATTTAACCAACGAAATGGCGTAGATACTTCCTATTTCAATGGCGGTGATCTCAGGAGGAATTAGATCAATGACATAAATTCATTCCATCGGTATAACATGTGTGTGGAAACTAACTTTCCCAATCCATGGAATGGATTAAAGAGGTCGCATGTTTCGACAGAGGAGATTTGATCGGGGATGGATCTACGGTGGAAAGAGATTTTGCTGATCCAACATGCCCTTAGAAAAGCAAGATTGAAATCTGTGGAATGTGGTAGGCCCTCAAAACTTGAATGACAGACATTTAGAGCCGATTTTGATCAAGGCATGAAAACAATTCCTCAAGGTGAACTTGTACAGAGAGAAATCAAAATGAAGATTTGTGGGATTTAATGTGGGCCATATATCCTGATGGTCCAAATCTACAATCAACCTAGATCTATGGTCGATGTGAATTTCACAGAAAAAATGGTGCACAAGAGATAAATTAGTTCGGGGTTGCGAAATTTGGTAGGACCCGCTTATCCTAATGGCCATGATCTTGGGCGGGACAGATCTACAATTGATATGGTAGGACCCCACACTTTGGATGATGAAGATCATGGCATAGGTTTGATCTATGACTCAAATTAATTTTGCAATGGAAATAAGAAAGAATTTTAGTAGGATGTCGGATTGCGAAATAGTGTAGGGGTTTCATTGTTCGACGGGTAATATTTATTGAAGATTCATATATATGGCCATAAATGATTTTGTAAGACAAATGTGTGAGGAGGAAGAAGATCAGTTTGGGTGTGAAAAGGAGATAAAGCGTGGATAAATTCAACGGTGCATATTTCATCTGGGAGAGTAAAACAGTTGGAGGCACTCCGAAACATCATTTTCAATCAAGCAAGCCTGCATCCTAGACACCGCATTGCCATTTTTTATCCAGCGTGTCTATAACCCCATATTTCTTGTTTTATGTGTAAAAGATGGAGAATCTGTCACCTCAGGACTTTGTTAGGAATTTCAAATGATGATTCGGGATTGATTCCCAAATTTTGTAACTGAATTTGGCTATGTTTTGAGGTTTGTCTCAAGATCCCATAACACTATAAATAAAACCTCGATAGAGGTAGAAAGGGTTGGAAATTTCATTCAAAATCCTTTTGTGCTTGGATTGTATCTCTGTAAATTTCTTGGAAGTGTTAATGAGAAATATGCTTTTGTGATTCCGAGATTCATCATGGTGTTCATGTTTAGTTTGTGTTTCCTATTTGCATCATTTTCATTTCTATAAGTTTCTTCTAATGCTTTATAGTTGTATGTGAGGAATTTGTTTTATTAAGCACTCCTTGCATCAGATATTGCATTTGTGATGTGTTCGTAATGGTTGTTATAGAATTTACCCTCTGTTAGGTGCTATGTATCAGTTATTGGCCTTATTGTTGTTGCTGCTAAAGGTGGTGCAAGATATTCATCCAAAAATAGGTGCCTCTTGCTTTACTGGGATCTTTCTCCTTTCTCCTACCGCCATTCAAATATATTTGAATGAATGTGACACCTACTTTGCCTCAAATTACAAAGAAAAATTCCCACTCATTTTTACTATAATACCATTGATTGATTCATAATGTGACTCCATTGCCCAATGGTACTTCCTGTTTGTCTGTTTTACCATCTTTAAATCTACAAATATCATGTTCTCCTCAGAAATCTAGCCTTCTGAATGCTTGCTTAAAGCCATATGTGTATGTGGATGTTATTGTGACAAAGAGAGAGCCCTCTATGACTGTATAGGCTAGGATACAGTCTAAATATTGGTTTGAAATGGTTACCCCAGTGATCTCCTATTGCAACCATAGGAAAATCATTGGGTGTTAACAGACGCCACTATGGAATGCTAGCCATGTGAATCTTCTGTGATGTGATCCACCATACAAATGCAATAGTTTAGATATGGCACACTATAGGTCATCGATAAATTGTGGTTCACACATCCACACATGAGCAAAGTATAATGCCACTACAAAGTGAACAAAAAAAAATTAATTGTGTTTTAACTTGTGGCATAAAAGATAAAAATAAAAAAATAAAAACATTTTTTACATGCGTACCCTTAGAACCTTCAGAGTCATGTGATTTAAAAATCAACAAGTGTTTATCTATAGTGAACCAACACCATAGAGTAGACCCATATAACGAAGGCACATTCTCACCCAATATAACTTTCTTTTCCAAAGAAACATCATCTTTATTCAAAACCATGGGACATCACCTTCTTTAAACAACCAAGAGGGGCCATCCTCCTCTATTTTATTATCTCCTACAATGCTTAGTTTTAGTATTTAAAGAAATTATAACTCTCCTTACAGTCAACATGTCACTTTGTTTTGATGATATATGCCTCTAGAAAGAAGATGAAACATTTTTAAATATATGCATGTGATCTAGTAAGTGGACAATCTTAAGATGCTCCCAATATGGGAGCTCATAAAATATGATTTCCTTTTCATCCTCATGGGAATTTTCTCAACAAAGGTGTCAAATAATTCAAGATCATTGAACATAGGTTTCCCATTTGAATCAAACATTTATGCAGTTTCCTTCTCCTTCTCTCTACATATGCCTTAAGCCAATGAGCCAGTGTCATTATTTCAGGTCTTTGGGTTCTCTCTTGTTTACCATTGAAACCATAATTTTCTCTTCTATAAGGGAGGTCTTCTAGGAAGAATACCCTCGAGCAGTTGTACACCGGCTTCATAGGTGACTAGACCACCTAACCTTCATAGAAAATCCACAACATTTGCATCCATGATAGCCTTTTCTTGCAAGACCTGTGGTGCTATGGTATACATAGCACGTTAATGTTGAATATCAATATAGTCACACTGAATTAAATATGCCAAAAAAAAATTGCTAGGAGTATAACAAATCAAATAACATATTTATCAGAGCAATCTCCTAATCCTGGATAATCATGTGTGGTGTAGGAACATATTCCATGCAACGTAAATCTCCTCTCCAAGGAAAATTGTAGGGGAAAAATTTAACCCATGGGATATTTTTTAATCTTTTTTTACCAAAATAATATTTGCCAATTTGCATTTTTTCAAATATGATTCACCCAAATTCAATGGGATAATTGTTTTTACTCTAAAAATCAACAAAGTTTTCCAAAAACTATATAAAGTCCTCGAAAATTTAAAAATTTTCAAACATTTTATGGTCACAAATTTAAGAATTATAAATATTTGCGAAGGTTCCTATACTTTGAGAAAATTACGGATCCTTAAAATTTTCCCTACTTCTATCTGTTGGGATGGGTCTTGATACATTGTATACATGTATCTCTTCCCATAATTCCTTCATTTCATCGATCAAAGGTTGTAGGTAAGCATCAATATTCTTCATTTGTCTTCTATGACCGACTATTAGAGCCAACACAAGATGTTCGTTCTTCACATAAAACCATGCGGGATATTATTATTGATCACTACCACACACCAAATAGAATAGTTGGTGTTTTGGAAGGAATATGATTAGAGGAAATTTGGGGTCTAAAATGAGCTTCCTCAAGAAAATAAAAAAAAATCTACATCACATTATAAATATGCCATGTCACCCTAAGTTAAAGGTGTTATCTAGTGAAATTCAACCTATATTACCTCATTAATAGTAGTTGACAGGTATGTTGGGTTGGTATAAAGTTAAGAGTTGAGGGTTGAAAATATTAATGAAAGGTTTAAATTCTTGTGCACACACAATAAATAATATAGTGGTATTTTTTTTTGAATTTATATTATAATTAATTTAAGTTTGTTATAAATGTACCACTACTTTTTATATATTTAATTAAATATAAACCTAAAATTATAATGATAAAATATAATTACAATAATACTAAAAATAAACAATAACTATTATTATTTTTATAAAAAGTAAGTGTTTTCACATGTGTATTAAACTACATAAAATAAAAGTAATAATTAATATCTATCTTACTAACTAACTAATTAATAAATTATATAAAATAAAGATAATAATCAATAAATAACTAGCTAACTAATTAATAATCAATATCTATTATGGTATATTATATAACTTTCTATATAGAAGATTCATAATTAATATTTTTTTTTTCAGAAGAAAAAATACCAGTCTTTGTTATTCGATTAGAATCAAAAGACATCTTTTACATAGCAGCAATGACTGAGCATTCAACAATCAGCAGAGACAACAGTCAGAGAAGCACAATAATAACAAAAATGATCAAAGCATACTGCATCATCCAAGAAAGAAGAAAACAAAAGTCGATCATGGCAGACTTTACTCATCATCCCCGCGTTAACAGGTCAGAAATGCTGATAGAAATCGAAGGTGATCAACAATCAAATAATCCGGAGCAAAACTTGCTAGCAGAGAGGACTCTAACCATGACAAAAAAATCAAGAATGCACATTTTGCTGATGGTCAAATAGGCTGAAAAAGTCAGCAGCTAAAATAGAACAAAGTGGCCCTCATTTATGACCTTGCCATACAAATATTCAGAGAAAAAACCATGACCCAAATCCAAGTTCAGGGCCTTTTTTGAGAGTCCATCTGCCAGAGAGTTATGCTCCCATAAAATGTGCTTGAAGATCACCTGAGGGGTCAAAAGAAGCAAATTTCTTATATCTTTGCACCAATGCATCAGGGAAGGAACATCAAGTGCTGACGATCGATTGATCCAAGAAATTATAACCAAAGAGTCACCAAAAATCAACTGAATTGGGATACCCATCATCTGGCTTACTCTGAGAATAGCCCATGAAGCCAATAACTCAGCTCTTGTATTTGTACCAAGTCCACTACCAATGGAGAAACAGAAATAGTGTTGTTCATTTAAATAGATAACAACTCCCGAGCCACTAATATTGTTTGCTGCAGCCCCATCAAAAAAACCACAGGGGAAGGTCAAAACATGTTTATGACCAAATTTCCGGATTTTTAAGGATTTAGTAGGAACAAGATAAGTGTTTAAAAGACCTTCTATTCTGAAAATTAAAGCTAGAATAGCAGGTTTCCAATTTTCAAAGATACACTTGTTACGAAGGATCCAAATATTCCAAAAAATGAAAATAGGTAGATATCTAAAGGTAGCCTTGCAGAACGGGGAGTTAAACCACTGAATCAATAGGGAGCAGACAGTATCGTGGAATGGGAAAACAAATCCAAATTTTGCAGCAAAGTAAGTGAAGATTCTCAAGCTGGTAGGGCAAGATAAAAAAAGATGGGGAATATCTTCCGAGTTACTTCCACACAAGATGCATTTGCTTGGCCCCTGAAAGCCTTTTCTCTGCAATTGGTCCCAAGTTAAAATACGACCTCTTACCAAAAGCCAAGTAAAACAAATAATTTTCAGAGGAATACGTTGATGCCATAGGAATTCCAGCGAAAGATATGGAGGATCAAAACAATTTTGAGAGATGCAATCATATCCTTTATTAGCCGATAAGGAGCCAACATAATTTAAATGAGACTAGAGAAGAGAATCATTTTGGTCTGATAATAAAATTCTGCCATATTCTAGGCCCCGTATATAACGATCCCAATGAGTTTTCCAATCATTACAAAGGTCTAAATCAGCTGCCATGAACCAGTAAGAAGTAGCCGATGTGGTAAGATTTCTAGCATGATTTAAAGTAACTATTCCATAATCTTCCAAATACTCCCGTAAACCAATTGGAAAAATGTAATTTGTGCCAAAACCTACCATAGGATCAGCACCAATCTGAATAGAAGAGCCATTTCCAACATTCCAAATCAAACCTTTGCCGATCCACGGCAGAGTGTCAACAAAACCTCTCCATAAAATAGAGACATTCCCAACCACAAATCTTTTCTCTCTTAACCAAGTATGGACAGGTCTGTTCTTCAAATATTTGATTGAGATGAGCTTATTCCAGATGCCGGAACTATTTAGCACCAACCAGAAACATTTCATTCTCAAAGAAAGGCTAAAACTAGGAAAATGTTTGATCCCCCATCCTCCTTGAGAAATTGGTCGAGCCAGCGATTTCCAATCCATGAGATGAAATTTAGTTTTATTAGCTGAGGATCCCCAGAGAAAGGAGAAGATATTTTTCCTGTGTCTGTCAAGAATGGAGGCCGGAATAGGGAAGAGGGACAACCAGTAAACTGGGATACTCGAGAGGACTGATCGAATGAGAACAAGACGGCCTCGAATAGACAGCATTCGATTGGTCCAATGGGAGATCCTTTTTTCAAATTTAGTGATGAGCCAGAACCAATCTTTTATCAGGTAACTAGAAGGCTTCAGATAGCAACCAAGATAAACAAAACCTTTTGACAGAGAATCAAGTCTGTAAGGAAAATGACCAGCTAAATTTTGAAGGATATCCTCATCCAAATCATTATGAAGGAAGATGGATTTATTAATATTTATACTCATACCAGAGGCTTCACAAAAAATATCCAAAATATCCTTGAAATCCCTCCATTCCTCAAGAGAGACAAACCCAAATAAAATCACATCATCCACAAACAATAAGTGTGTGAGAGAGAGACGAGCCGATATTTTTATACCTTTTATATTACCCTATCTTTTGGCCTCCTCAATCAGCAGGCTAAGTCCTTCTATAACCAGGATAAACAGCAGAGGGGATAATGGACAGCCTTGTCTTATTCCCCGAGAGGCTGGGAAAAAATAAGATGGAGAGCCATTAACAAGAACTGCAAATTGAACTGAAGAGAGACAACCCAAAATCCAATTCACACCAACCAAGGGAACTCCAATTTGTAAGAGAATAAGATGAACAAAAGACCAGTTAACCCTATCAAAGGCTTTAGACGGGTCTAGTTTTAGTATAAGAGCATTCCTTTTTCGGGCCTTAACAGTATGTAAGACTTCTTGGGTAATCCCTATGGGGTCAAAGATCTGTCAATTTTTAAGGAATCCAAACTGCTGAGGAGAAATGGATTTGTCTAGGAAGGGCTTAAGTCTCATGGCAGCTATTTTTGAGATCAATTTATAACAGAGGTTACAAAGTGAAATAGGGAGGAAATATGCAAAGTTAACAGGCCTATCAGTCTTAGGAGTAAGAGTGATAAAAGTAGAATTTAAAGCTGGAGACACCCTGCCAAGAACCCTAGAGGATTCAACCATTTTAACAAGATGAGGGCCCAACAGGTCAAAGAAAGTCAAGTAAAATTCAACAAGCCAGCCATTCGGGCCTGGGGCCTTATCTTTTTTGAAAGATTTGAGTGCTCTTTCAACTTCAGAAATAGTAACAGCACTCGAAAAACCCTCTTTCTCATCAGACTCAAAAAAGGAAGGAAATAAGCGGATAATTTTTAGTTGAGCAGATATGGATGTCAAATTATCATCTTCAAAAATATTCCTAAAATGACAGATCCCAAGAGATTTGAGATTTGAATCATCCGAGACCCAATCCCCACTTTCATTTTGTAAACTCCAGATCGCATTGTGGTTTTTCCGTGCAGAGGCCACTGCATGAAAAAAATTTGTATTTGCATCCCCATTTGAAGCCCAAGTGATCCGACTTTTAAGTCGAGGTGAGTATAGTTCATGATCAATCACCTTTTTTAATTCAGCCTTAAGAGAAAGGAGTTTAAGTTGTTGATCGGCAGTCAATAATGCAGAAACAGAGGAAGATAGAAGGGAGTTAATTTCCTCTTCCAAAAGGACAGACCTGTCCTGCATCTTTCTGGCTTCAAGTTTAGTCCAGGATTTAACTCTAATTTTTAGTGTCCGGAGCCTATAGGAGAGATCAAACATGGGATCTAAAGGATTATCAGAGAGAATAAGAGGCCATTCAGATCTTATCATTTTTTTAAAATCCTCATTAGATAACCAGGATTGGTTAAATTTGAAGGGAAAATCACAGTAGGTCCGATGATCCTGCCAATCAAGGATGACCGGAAAATGATCTGATATACCACATCTATGGGTCCAAACCCTGAATCTAGGGAGAGAATTGACAAGTTGGTTAGATAAAAGAAAACGATCTAGTATTTTGGAAATACCTTTTTCCCCCATCCTCCAATTCCTCCAAGTAGGACCTGCACAGGTGGGAGCCACATCCACCAGATGATGATCTGAGAAAAGCTCAGAGAAGAAGGGACCCAATGGATCCAACTGTGCTTTTGACCCCCAAATATTAGAAGAATTTAAAGTAAAGTTTAAGTCACCAGCTAGAATGAGGTTGGGAAGAGAGAGAAGTCCTCCAGAGGCAGCAGAATTCCAGAAAGAGTCTCTAATAATATAAGGGCCATAACAATTGAGAATAGACAGCTCTAAAGGAGAGCTTCTGAGGGAAGCTTTTAGAAGGATACCAGCAACTGTATGGTAGGCCTTGCATCTAAGAAGTTTAGGATTCCAACCAGAGAGGATCCCTCTAGAGAGGCCTTTAGCCTTAATGGCACATAATTCCCACCTTGGAAAGAGTTTGGAGAAAGCAAACAATGCAGGGTAAATACTAGTCATAGTCTCTTGTAGGAGAATCACATCAGGGGAGAGCGAGGAAATCAAATGGCGAAGGATTTTTTGCTTGGCTAAGCCTCCCAAGCCTCTAACATTCAGAGTGAGAAAACACGTTAGGGGTCAATCTGAAAGGGGCTCTATGCTCTAAGGGCCCTTGAAGAAGGAGAGGGAGATTGACTGTCCGCAGCTTTGAGTCTAGTTGATAAAGGAATATAAGGAGTAGGCATAGAATCCGTTAAAACCTTGGAAGGATTTTTTGATTTCTTTTTCCTAATTGTAACATTTTCAAACCTTATGGATTCAAGAGGCAGAACCAAGGGCGAAAGGGGGGGTTTGTCAGAAAAGATGTTCAGAGATTTCTTCAAGGAAGGGTCAGAAAAGGAAGGTGAATTGACCGGACTGAGAGGGGAGACGGGTTTGGGACCAGCCCTATCAAGAGGAGGGAAATCAGCTTCTGAAAAAAGGGGAGAAGGGAGAGCATCCACTTGTTTGTTGGAATATTTAATCTTATCCAGAGACTGAATAGGAGGGGAAGTCCGAGGGATCTCCACAGGTGAAATCTCAGATACGGGAAATAAAATCACAGGATCAGGTTGAGGGATTGTAAAAGACTCTTCTACAAGACACTGCGGAGGATGGATTTTGTCAGCCTCAAGGTAAGATGGGGAGGAGTTTAAAACAGAATAAGGGGGGATCTCATCAAGGGGAACAGCAGGAGAGGGTTGGGGGGATTCATCAGCAGGAGATGAAAAAACTAAAGTTTTATGGGCCCTGTTAACAGCTAGAGTATTTCTTTTACTACCTACAGAATCCATATAAGCCAAATCCTGATCCGTAGCATCATCAAAAAGAGAACACACATTTTTAAGTTGTTCGATAGACAGGAGAGGAGAGACTAGAGTACATACCTTATGCGTCACAGATTTAGCAGGTGGAGAATGAAAATCAGGAGAGGATGAGACTTTACTGAAAGATGTACAGTTCCGACGGAGATGACCAGTATCCCGACAGATACTACATCAAAATGGAATTCCTTGATAATCCAATCGTTGAATGATCAATCTTTCCTTACATAGAATTTCAACATTCGCTGGTAAACCTCTTGAAATATCTATTTCCACCAAGATTTGAGCCAGTCGCTTATCATAGGAGCTCATAAAGTCCTCATCGAGCACTACAAAACGACCAATGGTGTTTCCCACACCTTCAAGAAGAGAACGATTCCAAAGTGGGAAGGGGAGGCCTGGGAGTAATGTCCACAGGTGCCTTTTTTTAATCCGTTCTCTTGCAGGATCAAAGTTGGCATGCCAACGTTCTAGAACCAACGATCCTTTGCCAACCCTCCAAAGTCTCTCCAAAACCTGGGTGGCATGGTCATCCTCGAGGAAAACGAACACTATCCAGCCTCGTACAAGAAGGCTAATTGCTGGAACATAGGAGAGGAAAGGTTTCCAGTTTTCAATCACCCAGCAAAACCAGTCGTTTTTTTCCATGGAGGCATATTCAAGACGGCCAATCAAAGCACGTGCACATAAAGCTTCAACTCTGTCCAAGAAAATATCATGACCGACCACGAAACGTAATTTTCCATCCAAAACCTTGTGGGCTTTTGCCTTTCGACGTCGACGGAATCGTGCTGTTGCAAAGTCAACTGGTGGGACTGGCGACCCTTCAAAATTCTCCGACATAAGGACAGAGACAATATACCTCAAATGATGCTTAACCGACCACTAACCCTAGAAAGGAGCAATGAACCCCAGAACCCTTTTAAAAGAATGATTAGGGTTCAAAACCCCCATCTGCAAAACAGGGTTCGAGTCACCGAGATGTCATATGGAAAAACAAAACAAAATCATAACCCATGTTCCAAAGTTATTCAACCCCCACAGTCCGAAAAAACAGGGATCAAATCACTAATATGACATCAAAAGGCATGAAGTAGAACACAAAAATCATAATCCACGACCCTAAAGATGACGGAGGGCGACAGAAGGAGTAGACAGGGACATCAAAAGGTATGAGATGCCTTCAAGCACAAAAGCCCGGACAGATGATTCTAAAAGAACGACTGGGATTCAATCCTCACATACACACAGGAGAAAGGTGGCAGAAACTCAAAAAAAGCGAAAAAACAAAACCAATCATGAAATGAGCCAGAGCCAACTGCTATGTACAGTTCCCACTTGATTAAACTGGTTCATACTAGTCCTCAGTTAAATGAGGAGGGACTCCAGTCGTTGGCTCCAGCTTAAAGAGTCATCCATAGAAAGGGATTGAAAAACAGGCCACAACACAAAAAGTCAATAGAAACAAATAAAAACAGGGAGAAACGACAGCCAAATGGCTTGAACATACAACAGCAAGATAGTTACAGGGGAGAAGAAGCAGCCTAAGGGCTCCATGCCCTCCTGCAGGCTGCATCCTGCAAACCCTCACTGAAACCCTCGCTCATCATATCCTCTCTCCTCGTCGATTCCCCTTCATAATTAATATTTAAAAGATATTAAACTACATAAAATAAAAATAATAATCAATATCTAACTAAATTTTAGTATTTTTTTAAAGAAAAGCATCTAAAATTATTGAAATACTATTTATTTTTATTTTTTAAAATATTAAATAGAATTACAATTAATTTTATTCCATTTAAAATTAAATATTATTTAATTTTCATTTTAAAAGATTAATTACATAAATGTTTTTAATATTTCAAAATTACTTCACTATCATTTTAATTAATGTGAGCTTTATATTTTAATGGACTTATAAATAGTGATAATATAAATTTATTTATATTTATTATTTCGAGTATATTTATCATATTTCAAGATAAACTTTTCACATTCTTAATCAAGGTGATGTTTTAACGGAGTTAGTTATCATCAAATGAAAATATGACAAATACGCATCATATGTCTAAATCAACCATAATAGTTGACCAAAGCTATTGAAATTCTATTGGCTTGAAAAATCCAATTCAATCCAACTCATCCATGGCACATTTTTTTATAAGGCCCATTTAGACCCTAAATTTCCTCTAATCGGGTTGACACCATCCATGGATATGCTCAATCAAAGGATTTGTACTTCACCCTTGAATTTATCGGCCTATGTATCCTCTATATGCTTCATGGCTATTGAATTTGTTGAGATTTGCATATAACACTTGCCTCACTTCGGTGTGAGGCATACCATCCTTGCAACATAACTAATTCTTTGCAATGAAAGAGATGCCCTTTGAATCATTGGGATTGTAGGCGCACACTTCAATATCTTATGAGGAGGAGCATGTTCTTTAGCATTTTTTCTTGATTTATGGTACTTTTCATGCCCACATTTTGGACATATATTTGTGTTTGCATATTCACCTCTATATAGAATACAATCATTCAAACACGCATATATGATATGTACTCAACACCCAACATTTTCAACATTTAATCTACCTCTTCACAATTGTTGGAAAAGGCAGTATCACTCGAAAGTACCTTATCTTTGAAACACCTACAGTTAGTGGGAAATATAAATGTACAATGTCATTTAATGTTCATAAAATTGACAAATTTCAATGTTGATTGTGCACAAAATATAAGGGCCTTGGTGGTAAGTTAGCTCAAAAGTGTCAAGAAATATGTGTCTGACATGCCATACCTTGCTTTCAATTTGTATAGTAGCATTGTCGTCCCCAATTGGGTAGAATTTGACCAGTCAGGTCCAAAGAGAGGGGTGGTGGAATCCAATTTAAGGATTTAGAAAAAAGTATCAGTGATATGAGCATCATCCCCCAGCTCATTGTCCTATAATGCATCTAACAAAGTTGTGTCCATGGCACTCATATGTGCCAACCCTTATTTCATTGTGCTTATTGCCAACATGTGAAGAACTAATATTACTATAGGAATTCCTAATTGGCGAGCCTAAATAGGTGGTTGATTAAACCATTCTTGGTATGCTTCCTCTCCAAGTTGCGCTATGTGTTTATCCTTCTCTCGATTTGACATTGTAGTGGGGTGTAATGGAATATGGTAGACATGCTGCTCATCATAAAAAAATTGTGATTTAAAAAATATTAAACATTACATCGATGATATTAGTAAGCACAATGCAATTGGTTTGTTCCAACATTATACCAAACAATTAGTACAAAAGCATTATAATTTTTTCCAATATTAAATGTTCAAACACAAACAATTTATAAAACAAAAGATCAAATTGAGGAATACATTAACATCAATCTCTTTGAAAATTAAAAATACAATTAATTAATGTCTTTTGTCTTACGCCCCAGAAGGATGTCTCCATGTAGTCTTAATACAAGGTGTTTTTGATGAGTTGTTGGTGGTATACAAAATTTATAGTTTATTAACACATCGAGGGTTATATTTCAACCCTTGAAATTTTGAACAACCACATAATATTGGGGTGTCATAAAATAGACCCAACTCACAATTGTGGCTGGAAAATGGCATGTTACAATTGGCGAGGTAAAGCGACTTCCTATTTTCATCCACCAACTGCTTGTGGCATATTTCTCTAGATAAGATCTTACAACATTTTGCAATTGGTGGAATATCTTGTGCATCTGAAATCGATCCTGAATCAAGATCCTGCAAAATACAAAACAATTTTATTAGATAATCAAAATATAAATAAAATTTGAACTTACTAGATATGGAAAGGTAGAACTCACTGAAATTTGAACAATATGCAATGAGATGGAATTTGAAGAATTGTCCATTTGATATTATAACCTTTTCCCCTTGCGTTTGAGCCAGATCAGCAGTCAATATATGTCTACAGTCCTAAAACAAATTTAGAGAACCATATCACAATCTAACTTCTAATATAGTTTTCAAACCATTTTGTAAGAACAAGAAGAGTTTAAGCATCATCTATATACTATGAAGTATTGTAATTGTTTTGATTGAACCCTAAAATAACATTTTAGATGAATATATCATTTTACATTGAAACAAAAATTCATGGGGATTTTTAATTAATCTGGGGCGACATAATAACACAACTGCACTAGTGCATCATCAGTAACTGGATGCACTAGTGCAACCGAACCACGTAGGCACTATGTTGGAACATTCACAAAAGAAAAATATCCGCTACCACGAGGGGGATGCTAGACATGTAATCCTTTGGGATTGTGTTCATGTAAATATGAACAACCATAAAATAGGAAGAGTCTTCTATTGCGGACAACCAACCATCATTTGCAATGTATAAATAAATACATTCCTCCAAGAATAAATAATATCCGAGTGTAATTTACCAACATATTTGATAGGAAATAGTTATCTATGCAATTTCAATATTCTTGACCTCAGTTTTCTTAGTATGCTCAACCGCACCATTCGAGCTATATTTTTAATACACACAACAATTTGATATATGTGTGTGTGTGTGTGTAATTTTTCTATTGTATGTCAATACAATGAGTCGTGAAAAGAGTAGCACACCGATGCATGCATATATTTTCAATGCACCACTATTCCAAAAAATAAAAATAAAAAACTTTATGTTGTGTTTCATGTTACAGTGCACCGGTGCACCTATGTAAACAATGCACCGATATCTGGAAAAATAAAAATAAATAATTGCATAAATTATTTTTCCATAAATTGAAAAAGGAGTGGGAATTTCATTTTCGAAAACTAATTCTATAAAGCATTTAAATAAAAAAACACAATCACTATTTCATTATTTCACTAAAATTTCAAGGGAAGAGTTTTGGAAGAGATACCTACTAGGGAGGATTTAGGAGCAACCATATTATTATAAAGATTGAAATTTATAAGGTATAGTGAATTAAAAAAAACCTTACATAATAGAAATTTCAAGTATGTAAATTATTATTATTGATCACAATGCATGATTTATTTATTTTCGTATTTAGATTTAAAAAAAAATCATAGTTACCTTCAACATTATAACCCTTTTTTTCTTGTTGCTTCCTTTTGTTTTATGTGACTGCATAATTTTACATTAGGGTTTATATCCTTGTATTGTTTCACAATTATGATTTTTCTTTTTAGGGGTTTTATATTTAATGGGGTTGTGGTTTATATATAAGGCGTTGGGTTCGATGGAACCACTTCTTGGGACAAATCCGAAACTCTATTGACCATGCCAGTTTTTTCTTTCAAAAAAGGCTTATGTAGTTTTCAGTGTGGTTGAGTTGTTTTGTTTCACAATTATGATTTTTCTTTTTATGGGTTTTATATTTAATGGGGTTGTGGTTTATATATAAGGCGTTGGGTTTGATGGAACCACTTCTTGGGCCAAATCCGAAACTCTATCGACCATGACAGTTTTTTCTTTCAAAAAAGGCTTATGTAGTTTTCAGTGTGGTCGAGTTGTTTTAACTCACAGACGATTTTATAGTAAAAGCACACCTTTTTTTTATTATCGTTTCTTTCTAATAAATAAATTGCACCGAAAAATGCTCACATGATATTTTCTATTTTGTTATGGTTAACAATGCATTCAAGTGTGACGCATTGGTATGTTCAAGTATGAGAAGCACCGATTCATTTTAATTATTGAAACGCACCGAAATGACAGACTACTTTTTTATTTTGGAGTTATGTAATTTATTTATATAATATATTTAATAGATTCTCTATTTAATGGTTCACGTTGTTTATTGATAGAAAATACATGGGTCAAGATACTTTCATGCAGCTTCGACAATAGATAGACAAATTAGGATGAAAATATGGCTCTGAAATTCTTCGTTGATAGATATGAAATCCTTGTTGATGGATAACACGTTGCTGCAACAACTTGGAGTTCCACTAATCCATACGGATTAGCATAGTACCTAGCAAGTAAAAAAAGTGGGGATCCTTTAGGTTTTTGCTGCAAAATGGGTTTTGCTAGTAAACTTAAGGTTTTAGCTCTTCTCTTCATTTTTTCTCCTTTTTCGGTGAATTTTAATATAGCCTTAGGTTTTTATAGAAGTGGGTTTTTGGAAAATTTCTAAACCCAATTGGAAAACGGGATCATAAATTCCATCATATTTCCTTTTTGAAACATGGGACCTAACAAGTTGAATTGACATCTATTTGGATTTGTGGCTGGTGGTTGTACTAGTAAGTCTTGATCGTTCCTTTCTCAAGATGGATCCTATAAAACCAATATTAAACCCTACTTATTCACAAGTTTATGAAGCTTATTCTTATATATTTTCAAAACATTCAGGTTTTGATAGACAAGAGAAAGAGAAAATCAATCGATTGCCCGGAGATCGTGCATGATTGAGACGTCCGATTTAATCTTATAAGGTGAAGGAAGGTTTAGAAATATTTGATATGGGGATTGATGTTAATGTGGAAAGAGTATAAATGCTTACAAAATGGGCAATAGTTGGTAGAGTGGAGTTTGTGAAGCTCACCAGAAATGAGTTATTGACTTGGGTAAACAAATATTTGGTGCCAGAAGTGGGTTATGTACCGAGGGTTTGTATGTTAATAAATGGATGGATAGCTTTTATTTTTATGGATGAATATAAGATTGAGACCATTCTCAACAAGGTATGGCTCTACAATCAAGGCTCTCTTTTATTAAAACGTTGGCAAATGTCATTTAACCTTGTAGAGAGAAACAAACTAGGAGACACTAATGGATGTTGCTACCTTGTTTTCCTCTAAAAATTTGGTTGCAAAATGTCTTGGAAAGTCTAGCAAATGTTGTTGGTAAATTTATCCAAGTGGACAAAAATTCGTTCCACGAATACAATAAAATGGTGGCAAAGGTTATGGTTGAATTTGACATTGTAGAATATCTTCATGCAGAAATTGAGGTCGTCTACGGAAAAAATTCATTTCTTCAGAAACTTGATTATTTTAAGGTTTCTTTCCACTATTTTTTCTATAAAAACATGGGACACTTAAAATATTGTTTCCCTACTTTGTTAACAGGGTCGAAGTCTTGTATGTCAGAAGCTTTCGAAGACTCTCTGATCTCAGCTCATTCCTGCGAAGATAATCAGAAGCTTTGGTCTAATAAGATTTTAACAGTAGCGAACGAGAACTTTGTTTTGGGTAAGAGTTACTATGACTCTTCCATGCATTATGAAAATGTTTCTAAATAAGAATTAAACTTCTACCTCTCCGTGTAAAAATAACTAGATCTTAATCTCTCTTATGGGAATAAAATATCAAGTTTAGTTCATACCTATGTGGAAGGTTCTCCTAGAAGAAATCTGAATAAGGTTTTTGAGTCTAACTCTATTGAAGCTAAGTATTTGGATAGGGGCTTAAAATGTTTTATCCCTCCAGTTTCTAAAGCCTCTGGAGACTCCTTGACTCCGACTGAGAGAAGAATTCCTAAAAACCCTCCTTTGGCTAGGGTTTCACAAGTCTTGGAACATGGCTTTAAGGGAACTAATCCTTTACACTCTCAATTGGTATATTGTAATATGACTTCAGAATCCCTATCATTGGACTCAAAAGGAAAGTTTGATACTCTTCCTTATTCTGAGCCTAGAATAAGGTTTGTTCTTACTGCTGAGGACTATGATCTTTTAAAAGAAAGAGGTTATGGTTCGTTTGATATAATTGCTTTAAAATATCCACTTGCAAGTATTTTCAAAATTTTCCTTCAGCGAACTCGAATGTCAATTCTCTGCAGTCCATAAGTTTTCAAAATGTGACAATAAGAAAAAAGAAAGCAAACAACCGGTCTAAATCTAAAGAGTCGAGGACTTTAAATTATAAACCTTTATCTTTAATATTGGAAGAAGATTATCCTACTTTGCATACAAATGCCATTACTGGTTCTCTTAGGGTTCTTAAAGCACAAAAATCCCTTCCTCTTTGTTATTAATGTCTATTATCTCTCTAAATGTTAGGGGTTAGGTAAGGATAAGAGGATTAAGGCCTTATCAAAATTGTTTTCAGATACCAACCCTGTTATTATTTTCTTGCAAGAAACAATGTGTCTTGATTCTATAGTAATGGAAACTCTAGCATCCTTCCAGGTTGGGAAGTAGCTGCTATCAATGATATTGGTCTTTCGGGAGGTCTATTTTCTTGTTGGAATTTGAGGGTTGCCAATCTCAATCCTTTTAAAACTAATTGGGGGATTGTATTGGAGGGGAACCTAGGGTTTCTGAAAGAATATGTTACTTTCCTTAATATGTACACTCCTTACAGAAATAGAGAAAATTTATGGGTTTCTCTTTATGACTCTGGTTTCTTAAACATTAAAAATATTATTTTGGTTGGAGACCTAAATTTCACTACCTGTGCAGAAATTTGGGGGCCAAAGGAAAACCTCGACCTATTGGTTTATTTCTTTACAACTCTCATGAAAATTTTTGGTCTTATTGACATCATTACACAAGTTTTAGATCCTACCTGGAATAGTGGTAGGAGTGGTAAGGAAGGACTTGAAAAAATAATGGACATGTTTATAATTAAGGAGTCTCTGGTTCAATCCTTCCATTGTTACAGAACATGGGTGGGAAAGAACAAAATTTCTGATCACTGGCCTATCTTTTTATAATTGGAAGGAATCACTCCTATACCCATAATTTCCCATTCAAGTTTAATAGTTCTTGGTTAGATAATGAAGAGTTATGTTCCTTCATAAGAAATGTTTGTATGCATCACATCCCAGATGTGGGTCTAAATCCTATGGAGAATATTATTCTTAAATTAGAATATCTCAAAGAGGAAGTGACTAAATGGATAAAGTTCATAAATATTAAAGATAAAGAAGAATTCTCTCTTCTAGTTGAGGATCAAATTAAGAGCCTGTTTACCAAGAATTGAGATTATTCTATTTTAGAGGAGGATATTTTGTTATCTAAATAACTTGAGAACAAAAAGGAATTTATTCTCAAACAGGATGAAAAGGATTGGAGTCTAAAGATAATAGATCTTTGGATCAAGTTCAGAGATAATAATGCATGTTTTTTCCATTCTTATGCTTCTCATATAATAAATTCCAATTCAATATGGGAATTATTGGATGAAAATGGTAATGTAGTGAAAGGTCAACATCAACTTAAGGAATCTTCTATGCATTACTTTGGTGAGATCTATACAGTGATGGTAATTGTTCTCTAGAATCCCAATTAAAAAAATCAAGTTATTTCCTTCTTTTTTTGTAATGCCCCGGTTTTGACCCCGTTGCATTAGATGTATATGATGTGTATATTGTAAATGATCATGGTGTGGAGATAAAGGCCAAGGCCCCACCATTGATCGGTCATGTTATGTTTTGGATTTAAATTTGTCACTGATTGTATATCGGGGAATGCGACACATATTATGTTGGTCATCATGTAAATATGCATTTATAATTAATTAAATGAACCCGACCAGCTACGATTGCGGCAACCAAAATCGAAAGGGGCATGATTTTCCCAAGGATGAGGATGTGGGGGAATTTGTCCAACTTTGGCCAATAGGGTGAAAAATCCATGTGTCTTCTTACCTTGTTTTATTCCAACCGCTTTCATTAAGAAAGGTTGCTGGTGGTTGAGGCAGTTATGATCTTTGGGAGTGGGGGTGGTAGGACTGTCAGTCCTCACCCACATGCACACTCCACCCACTGTTGACTTCACGATGGCAGGGAAAAAACCTTCCCGCACACTCTACCCATGATTTTGCTGTTCACCTCCACAGTCTGTTCCTTCCTCACGTTGCTCATCCATACGCAGGGGTTTCACTCCCCACGACTGTGCTGAAGGCTCACGCACTTTCAATTTTTGCGTCCTTCCTATTGTTTGTTCATCCACGAACAAAAACAGAGTTGTTTTTCCTCACGCAGGACCTCCATTGTTGTGCATTCTCACGCAGAGGGATTCCTTCCCATTTTTTGTCTTCACGCACAGGATTTTGCTGGATTTACCCACGCAGTAGTTTTCTTCTGCGGATTTGTGAATAGTGTGGCCGTATCCTTTACTCACGGGCTGATTCGTGGGTTCTGCATTGTGGTTGTTTACACACCGGTCGTGACACTGTAAATTCATCCCCATTGTGGTCTGCATACGTTTTTCCCAGCAGCATTGGTTGTGCAAAATGGGTCGTTGTTCCCCACGTTATTGGTAATATGTATGCTGATGCGTTTAGGAGCTGTGGTGTTTTCCCCCTGTTGGAATTGTGTTGTTGTTGTGTTTGGGACTGTGTAATTCGAGGGGGAGTCTTTCTCCTGTTTAAGCTGTGATAGCTAAATTGATTGCCTGAGTGCAATGGTTGGTCTTCGGACTGTATTGGGAGCAGGGATGGGGGCTTAATTGCTTGATAAACCTGGTGGCTGGAAACCACACAGACAGAGCTAGAGGGCTGGCCTTCTTCTCCATCACCCCTGAATAGCACTGGAAGGGAATGCAGGGCCTGAGGGACTGTGTAGCAGAGAAGGGACTGATTCCTTGTGTTGGGTGTGTTTGGGTGTCTTAGAGGTCAGGCTAGTTCTGGTGTAGGCGTTCTTGGCTCTGTAATGAGCTCACCAGCTTAGCATTTATCCTTTCCCAACTCCTTGATGGCCTGATAAACCCAACTGTGTTGGCTTGGCTATGTTTTGTATATCCCTGGCTATGTGTAAGCCTGCTAGTTCCCTTATTCCTTGGAGAATCATGCCCAGCTCAGGGGTGGCAGTGCTGCTGAGAGATTTAGGAGCACGCTGGCCTATGGTTGGGTGGAACGTTGCAGCGACGTAGCTGGTTGCGGATCGAGTTCATCATAAGATAAGTGATTTTTTCCATTTTACTTCTGCAATCTTAATTTCTATTAATGAAATTGATGAACATGTTAAATGAACACATGCATGTATGAATGCTGTTGGTTTCCGCTGTGTATGATGACTAAACTGCATCTATGCATGATAAGCAATCCTGTGTGCATATTCTAGTTAAAATTTTGTTTAAGCATTCTGTTTCAGTCCTTTTATGCATGTACATGTTCATGGGGCTCTTAGCCCGGGTGTTTGAAGCTTGTAGTCGCGTCCTCTTCGTTGGTCGTAGGCATGGGGACATGACAGTATGGTATTAGAGCAATGTTGGCAACAATGGGCCTCTATGGGCCAAGAAGAAGCAACTGACAGAAGTTGTATTTCATTCTGCCCAGAAGAAGTCATAATATGAATGACTGTAAAATTGAGAAAATTTGACTAAGTATGTCACAGTCGGACCACTAGAGGAATTGACTTCCGCCGTTGCGGAAGAACGGGCGAAGTGGATGTCCGCCGTTGCGGACGAATTGGTGAAGTTTCCCTTCCACCGTTGTGGAAGAGTCAGTGGTTTTCCGTCCGCCGTTGCGGAAGAGTCAATGGTTTCCCGTCCACCGTTGCGGAAGCCCAAACCGCTAAGTCTTCCGACAGGGAAGGACTTTCGACGTAGCAGAAGCCTGGCCGACGGAACAGTTTGGGAAAATTGGAAGAAGTTGACATTTGGCGAGCCGCCGTTGCGGAAGCAAAAGTCACTAGTCTTCCGATACAAAACTCCACCGACGCCCGATGTTAAAATTGTTCCAAGTAAGTGCCAATCGGGATAAGTTAAGGTTAGGCAAGCCGCCATTGTGGAAGCCAAAGTCATTTGTCTTCCGATGCAAGAAGTCCGCCGATGTCCAAAGTGGAAATTTTCTAAGTAAGCAGCCGCCAGTCGGAAGAGAAATAGTTTTGTGAGCCGCCGTTGCAGAAGCAAAAGAAATAATTCTTTCGATGGAGAAAGTCCTCTAATCGCCGACATGTCAAAAAGGTTAAGGCTCGAAGTTGGTTCACCAATCGGAAGAAGTTATTGTCTGGAGTGTCGTCATTGCGGAAGCCAAAGTCATTTGGCTTTCGATGTAAAAGGACTGTCGATGCCGATCAAGTCAGTTCGTCGTTGCGGAAGAAAGAATGCTTCCGAGAGCCGCCATTGCGGAAGAGGAAGTGATTGAGCATCCGCCGTTGCGGAAGCCAAAGCGCTAAGACTTCCAATGTGGAAAGACATCCGACAGCCGATGAGAAGAATCATAGTCACCTTTCAAGGGAAGTATTCCAGGTAGTGCAGTTTGAACAAGTAAGTGGTGGTTCAGTATGAGAACCCATGACGGATATGATGCTCGGGATTCCTATGAGCAAGCAGAAGATGCCATGGGAGAAAATGTATGTAATAGAAATGATGACATAGAGTCTAATGGAAGGAGATTCCAAGAGACACCATCAGATGTTGCAGCTACCATGAGAAGCTTAATAAAATCCCAGGAAGAGCAGCATCAGTTGAATGCTGCTATGTTGCAGAGTTTGACAGACTTGCAGAGAAAGATAGACTCTGGACGAGGTACAGCAAGACCAGAGGGCAGTAAGAGCAGTACTAGGAGAAGGAGAAGAACTTCTAGTGGATCATCTGATTCTGAAGAATCTAGCGGGGATTCAAGTTCCTCTTCTCATAAGAGAAAAAGAAAGAGACACCATAGGGATCACACTTGAGATGAATTCAAGAAAGCTAAACCTCCTATGTTTGATGGTGAGGTAAAGACTGGACAAGAGGCTGAAGTTTGGCTTCTTGGTATTAAGAAGTACTTTCAAGTGCATGATTATTCAGGAAACATGAAGGCAAGAGTTGCCATATTCAATCTAAATGGAAGAGCATCCATTTGGTGGGAACACTTCAAGCAAGTGAAGAGGATTAGTGAAAGGAGACTTAAGTGGAAACAGTTCAAGAAGTATTTCAAGCAGAAATACCTCTCTGACAGGTATTATGATGACAAGATTAAGGAGTTCCATGAGCTGAGATTGGGACAGCAGACCATGGAATAGTATGCTAATAAGTTTTTGGAGCTATTGAGGTATGTCCGGTACATCAGAGATGAAAAAGTAAAGGTCCAGCATTTTCTGAGTGGGTTACCTCAATCTTACAAAGATCGAATTGAGTTTTATGAACCTAGAACTCTTGAAGAAGCAATAAGGAAGGCTAAGTATTGCTATGAGCAAAGCAAAGGTAAGACAGATTTCCATAAGGCATGGTAGGACAAGAAGAATGAGAAGTTTGACCAAAGAAAGAAAGGTTTCAAACCTTCTAATTTAAGGAATCAACAGAAGCAGCCATCCCAAGCTGCGAGTAAGCCAGTTGGAGTGACTGGGGAAAAGCCTAAAGATCCACAAAAGAATAGAGGACCACTCCAATGTTGGAAATGTGGAGGACCCCACATGCGCAGGAATTTCCCACTCGAGAATGAGAGTGCTAGGCCAGTTTATAATGTTCAAGAAGCAGAAACAATGGGTCAAGTAGCAAGGGCAGTCCCTAGGATTTATGCAGCACTGGAGGACCGCCAGGCAGATCACTAGTCAACTGTGGTTGTAGCAGGTAAGATTGTTGAGCAATCTGTTTCTATTTTGATTGACCCTGGTTCTACTCACAGTTACATTACTCCTAGAGTAGTGGAGATTTGTGCTTTTAAGAAAGTAAAGCATAGGAAGTCTTGGTTAGTTTAGCTAGCCACTGGAACTAAGAGAAAGGTCAGTGAAATGATAGAGAAATGTCCATTGGTCATGAATGGGTTGGTCACTCGTATAGACCTGAATGTGCTACCGCTTGGTTCCTATGATGTTCTCATTGGAATGGATTGGTTAGAAACTCACAGGGTGAAGCTTGATTGCTACAATAAGAATTTTGAATGCATGAATGAAGAAGGGAACCTAGTAGTTGTGAAAGGTATTCCAAAGGTAATTTCAATGAGGCAAGTTTCAGCAATGAAATTAAATAAGTTCTGTAGGAAGGGTTGCCAGTTGTATGCAGCTCATATTTTGGAGGGAACGAGAGATGAAACTCCTAGGTTGGAGGACTGTCAGGTGTTATAGGAATTCAAGGATGTGTTTCCTAATGAGATTCCAGGGCTTCCTCCAAAGAGGGACATTGAATTCACAATTGAACTTGTGCCAGGAGCAGCACCAGTGTCCAAGGCACCCTACAGGATGAGTACACCGGAGATTCTAGAATTGAAGATGCAACTGCAAGAGTTGTTGGAAAAGAAGTATATCTGACCAAGTGTGTCTCCTTGGGGAGCACCAGTTGTGTTTGTCAAGAAGAAATATGGTACACTCAGGTTATGCATTGATTACAGACAGTTAAACAAGGTTACTGTGAAGAATAAGTATCCTTTGCCTAGGATCGATGACCTCTTTGATCAAATGAGAGGAGCAAAGGTATTTTCCAAGATTGACTTGAGGTCTGGTTACCATCAGGTGAGAATCAAGGATGAAGACATTCATAAGACATTCATGAGAGGAGCAAAGGTATTTTCCAAGATTGACTTGAGGTCTGGTTACCATCAGGAGAAGGTATGGGCATTACGAGTTTGTGGTGGTACCATTTGGCCTTACAAATGCACCAGCTACATTTATGTGCCTTATGAATAGTGTCTTCAGCAGGTATTTGGATAAGTTTGTTATTGTTTTCCTTGATGACATTCTCCTTTACCCTAAGAATGAGGAAGAACATGAAGAGCATTTGAGATTGACATTGCAATTGCTCAGGGAGCATCAGTTGTATGCGAAACTAAGCAAGTGTGACTTCTATAGAGATAGAATTCAGTATTTGGGTCACATTATCTCAGAGGAGGGTATATCTATGGACCCTGAAAAGATTGAAGCCATTATGAATTGGCCTACTCCAAGAAATGTGACAAATGTAAGATCTTTCATGGGACTTGCAGGATACTATTGGAGATTCATTGAAGGATTCTCCAAAGTTGCACATGCCATCACTTCTTTGCAAAAGAAGGGGATGAAGTTCGAATGGACATCGAGATGTGAAGAAATTTTCCAGCGGTTGAAGAATCTTCTCACCAGTGCACCAGTATTGAAGATTGCAGATCTAGAGAAAGATTTTGTGGTGTGTACCGATGCATGCGGAGAAGGGCTTGGAGGAGTCCTTATGCAATACAACCACGTGATATGTTATGAGTCAAGAAAGCTGAAGGAGCATGAGAAGAACTATGCCACTCATGATCTAGAGCTTGCAGCCA
>LPNX010746114.1:78441-113657 GCA_001517045.1 Pseudotsuga menziesii
TGAAGACATTACTTGATGGGCAGAAGATTTGAGCTCAGAACGGATCACTGTGGACTGAAATATTTGTTTGATCAGCCTACTCTGAATGCTAGGCAAGCAAGATGGCTGGAGTTTTTATGTGAATTTGATTTTGAAATCAAGCACATAAAGGGAAAAGAAAATAAGGTAGCTGATGCACTCAGCAGGAAGGTGCAGGAAATGCAAGTGGCATCTCTTAGTATTTTCCAATCAGATTTGAGGCAGCAGATTGTTGATCATGTTGCCGTAGATGAATTGTATGGGCAGGTAAAAGACAAATTGCAGCAGCAAAGTCTTGAGAAGAGGTACGAGGGATATAAATTGGAAGAAGACGGACTTCTCACTTATAAAGGCAGAATTTATATTTCGAGTGTAGCATATTTGAGGAGAATTGTCATGGATGAAATCCATCAAGCTCCATATTCTGGTCACCCAGGATATCAGAAGACAATTGCTACAGCTAGAAAGCAGTACTTTTGGCCAGGTATGAAGAAGGATATGGCTGAATACATTTCAAGGTGTATGAAATGTCAACAGGTGAAGGTTGAGCATCAACATCCAGCAGGTTTGTTGTAGCCTTCGCTAGTTCCGGAATGGAAATGGGAAGTTATCTCCATGGATTTTATTACAGGATTGCCGATGACTTGGAGACAAAGTGATTCCATCATGGTTGTGGTAGACAAGTTGACTAAGGCAACACATTTTATACCGGTTAAGTCTACATATGAGACTGGCGACATTGCAAAGATCTTCATGAAGGAGATTTTCAAATTGCATGGATTGCCAAAGGAAATAGTATCTCACAAAGATGTCAAGTTCACTTCCAACTTTTGGAAGGGGTTGTTTGCAGATTTGGGTACAAAACTAAACTTCAGCACTGCATACCATCCTCAGACAGATGGGCAGACAGAAAGAGTTAATCAGGTGCTTGAAGACATGCTTCGCATGTACGTAATGGACAAACCAACCAAGTGGGAATATTATTTACACTTGGTAGAGTTTGCTTATAACAATGGACATCAGGCATCCTTGGGGATGAGTCTGTATGAAGCTTTGTATGGAAGAAGGTGTAGGACACTAGTGACTTGGGATAATCCAGTGAACCGGATTGTGCTTGGACTAGAATTGCTCAAGGAAATGGAGCAAGAGGTTGTAAATATTAGGCAGAAGCTGAAAGCAGCACAGGACAGACAGAAAAGCTATGCGGACAAGCATAGGGTGAACAAGGAGTTCAGTGTTGGGGATCATGTTTACCTCAGAGTGAGGGCAAGGAAGAGTTCCTTGAAGCTTGGAAGTTGTGCCAAGTTG
The DNA here is from genome assembly GCA_001517045.1 of Pseudotsuga menziesii. Taxonomy (NCBI): domain Eukaryota; kingdom Viridiplantae; phylum Streptophyta; class Pinopsida; order Pinales; family Pinaceae; genus Pseudotsuga; species Pseudotsuga menziesii. The sequence goes on from LPNX010746114.1 coordinate 79,768, forward strand.
TCGCCTAGATACTGTGGTTCGTTTGAAGTGCTTGAAAGAATAGGGCCAGTTGCATATAGACTTGCATTGCCTGCTAGCACTAGGGCTCATAATGCTTTTCATGTTTCTTTGCTTAAGAGATATGTACATGATCCTAACCATGTGATAAATTGGGATGTGATTCAGGTGGAACCCGAGGGAGAGTTCCGAATCGAGCCAATGCGCATCCTCGACAGGAAGGTCACAATGCTCCGGAACCGAGCCATAGGTTAGGTAAAGGTGTAATGGGAGCACTACGGACCTGAAGAGGCTACATGGGAGCTGGAGGATGCCATGTGATTGGCCCATCCATTTTTGTTCAATTTTGCAGAACATTGAGGCGATGCCAGTGTAGCATTTTGTTCAATTTTGTAAGCACTGAGGATAGTGCTATTGAAGGGGGAAGGGAATGTAATGCCCCGGTTTTGACCCTGTTGCATTAGATGTATATGATGTATATATTGTAAATGATCATGGTGTGGAGCTAAAGGCCAAGGCCCCACCATTGATCGGTCATGTTATGTTTTGGATTTAAATTTGTCACTGATTGTATATCAAGGAATGCGACACATATTATGTTGGTCATCATGTAAATATGCATCTATAATTAATTAAATGAACCTGACCAGCTACGATCGCGACAACTAAATGGAAAGGGGCATGATTTTCCCAAGGATGAGGATGTGGGGGAATTTGTCCAACTTTGGCCAATAGGGTGAAAAATCCATGTGTCTTCTTACCTTGTTTTATTCCAACCACTTTCATTAAGAAAGGTTGCTGGTGATTGAGGCAGTTATGATATTTGGGAGTGGGGGTGGCAGGACTATCAGTCCTCACCCACATGCACACTCCACCCACTGTTGACTTCACGATGGCAGGAAAAAAACCTTCCCGCACACTCTACCCACGATTTTGCTGTTCACCTCCACAGTCTGTTCCTTCCTCACGTTGCTCATCCATACGCAGGGGTTTCACTCCCCACGACTGTGCTGAAGACTCACGCACTTTCAATTTTCACGTCCTTCCTTTTGTTTGTTCATCCACGGAAAAAAACGGAGCTATTTTTCCTCACGCAGGACCTCCATTGCTGTGCATTCTCACGCAGAGGGATTCCTTCCCGTTTTTCGTCTTCACGTACAGGATTTTGTTGGATTTACCCACGCAGTAGTTTTCTTCTGTGGATTTGTGAATAGTGTGGCTGTATCCTTTACTCATGGGCTGATTCGTGGGTTCTACATTGTGGTTGTTTACACACCGGTCGTGACACTGTAAATTCGTCCCCATTGTGGTCTGCATACATTTTTCCCAGCAGCATTGGTCGTTGTTCCCCACGTTATTGGTAATTTGTATGCTGATGCATTTAGTAGCTGTGGTGTTTTCCCCCTGTTGGAATTGTGTTGTTGTTGTGTTTGGGACTGTGTAATTCGAGGGGGAGTCTTTTTCCTGTTTAAGCCGTGATAGCTAAATTGATTGCCTGAGTGCAATGGTTGGTCTTCAGACTGTATTGGGAGCAAGGATGGGGTCTTAATTGCTTGATAAACCTGGTGTCTGGAAACCACAAAGATAGAGCTAGAGGGCTGGCCTTCTTCTCCATCACCCCTGAATAGCACTGGAAGGGAATGCAGGGCCTGAGGGACTGTGTAGTAGAGAAGGGACCGATTCCTTGTGTTGGGTGTGTTTGGGTATCTTAGAGGTCAGGCTAGTTCTGGTGTAGGCGTTCTTGGCTCTGTAATGAGCTCACCAACTTAGCATTTAGCCTTTCCCATCTCCTTGATGGCCTGATAAACCCAACTGTGTTGGATTGGCTGTGTTTTGTATATCCATGGCTATGTGTAAGCCTGCTAGTTCCCTTATTCCTTGGAGAATCATGCCCAGCTCGGGGGTGGCAGCGCTACTGAGAGATTTAGGAGCACGCTGGCCTATGGTTGGGTGGAACGTTGCAGCGACGTAGCTGGTTGCGGATCGAGTTCATCATAAGATAAGTGATTTTGTCCATTTTACTTCTGCAATCTTAATTTCTGTTAATGAAATTGATGAACATGTTAAATGAACACATGCATGTATGAATACTGTTGGTTTCCGCTGTGTATGATGACTAAACTGCATCTGTGCATGATAAGCAATCCTGTGTGCATATTCTAGTTAAAATTTTGTTTAAGCATTCTGTTTCAGTCCTTTTATGCATGTACAGTTCATGGGGCCCTTAGCCCGGGTGTTTGAAGCTTGTAGTCGCATCCTCTTCGCCGGTCGGAGGCATGGGGATGTGACATTTTTTTATTCAGATGATAAGGAAAAGTTCGGAGAGGAGGTGACTTTGAAAGAAATTGAGGATGATTTGAAGTTATTTAAAAAGGAGAGAATTCTGGGCCCCAATGGGTGGACTGTTGATCTCTTTCTCCACTTTTTTGATATTATGGGGGAAGACCTGGTAGCTATGGTAGAATTTTCCAAAATTGAAGTTTTTGTTTCTGGGGTTGTCAACTCTACTTTCCTCACTCTAGTTCCGAAATGTAACTAGCCTAAAACCTTTGCATATTTTAGAACAATTGCATTATGTTATCTGGTCTACAAGATCATTTCTAAAATCATATCCAACATAATTAAACACGTTCTCTCAAATTGTTTATCTTTAGAACAATTTGGTTTCTTAAATTACAGGAAATTTTTAGATGCAATCAGAATAACTCAAGAAGCCATTCATTCCATTAAACATAAGAAATTGAAAGATCTTATTTTGAAGATAGATCTAGAAAAATATTTTGATATATTTGACTGGAATTTCTTAAGGTTAATCCTTTATCAAATTGGTATATATGATGGTGGTTAAATAGATCATGGATTTTGTTACTTCAACTCAGTTTGTAGTTTTGGTTAATGGTTCCCCCTATGGTGTTCAGAAGTGGGAGAGGAATAAGATAGGATTGTCCTCTCCCCCCCTCCTATTTCTGTTGGTTATAGAAGATCTGAGCATGATTATTTTAGAAGCAAAGAAAAAAGGGAATATCGAGGGAGTGAAAATCAATAAAAAATTCATTATTACTCATTTACTCTTTGTTGATGAAGTTTTGATGTTTGGTATAGACACTTTGGAAGAATGTTCTTGTTATAAGGAGATAATCAATATGTTTTGCAAAGCTTCTGGGATGTATGTAAGTATACGGAAATCAAGTTTCCACCATCATAAGCTAAATAAAGAAGCTTGGATAGTATTATCTCTTTTTTTCCCTATAAAAGTTTTGAACTTGAAACTGGTTTCAAATATTTAGGTTTTTTCTTGAAACCTAATGACTATAGAGTTCGTTATTGGAAGTGGTTGTTGGAAAAATTTGAAAAAAAGAGTAAAAAACTTGAATTTCATATTTCTATCGGTTGGTTGAAGTCTCACTCTCATTAAAGTAGTGCTCATTAGTATCCCAGCCTACTGGTTTTCTCTTCTGCAAGTTCCTTATTCCATTATTATCAAATTGAGAAGGTTAATTTTCAACTTCTTAGGGATAGGTGGAGAAAAAAAAGGCAATCTCATAATGGCTAGTTGGGACAAGCATTATTTTCCAAAATATTGGGGAGGTTAGGGCATTAAAAAGTTACACTAGTTCATCTTTGCTCTAAGACTTAAGATTTTTTGGCGAGGGATGACTGGAAACACTTGATGGTCTTTAATTTTATTTGGAAATTACTTAGAGATGAACCTTATTAACTGGATAAGATTTCAAAAAAATAAAATATGTCTCCAATTTGGAAAGTTTTTATGAAACTTTGTCATTGGATGGGCGAGTTTTTCACTTGGAAAGTAGGTAATGGAAAAATTGTTCTTGTTAGTATCGATCCCATTATTGGTTTGGAGGATGATTACAAAATCTCTCATTATGTCACAAATCACTTGGCTGATATCAGTTATTATACTCTTGCATATATTCAAAATCCCTTCTGGCTCAACACGAACTGTTCCTACTGGTATTCGAAAAAAGACCAGGGCTTGGTTCAAGATCAGGCCTTGGAGTGGGATTTTTATATCAAAAGACTTAATGTTGTAGGTTTTAAACTCTCTCATGAAGAAGATACTTTGATTTGGTATGCTAATCCTAAGTCTGTATTTATTACTGCTAATTCTGCTTATCAGGCTCTGGTTCAGAATTTTTCTAGTACTATTCATAAATGGTGGTTTAAAACATTATGGAATTGGAAAATCCCACTGAGAATAAAATGTTTTATGTGGTTATGTTGAGGCTTGGAAAATACCAGGTAACAACAATTAGGGATTCTCCCCAATAAACGTTCCCAATTAGCCCGTTATTGTTTGGTATGGGGAATTCGTCCGGTTTACAGTCCGGCTACCGTAGGTCAAGTAACAATTAAAATGTTTTACTTAGGGCCCAGTCCACCGTGTATATTTTTATTTTTTTGATGTTTAAGGTATGATGTGCAAGTGCCTAAATAAAATGAAGACGATAGAGATAACGAGGAGGATCACAATGTGATGCGCAGGTTCTTACCTCTCATCTTACCTCTCTCGCATCTAAATCACAAACAGCAAGAAACTAACTATGACTAACTAACCTATCCCTAGGGAGAAAAACTATCATTAATGGTGAGTAATTTATTGTAGTGCATGCATAAAGAAAAACCACAGATAGTTGTTAATTGTTTCAGAACACATGAACACCAATAGAAATATAAACAACAAGATAGCTTATTGTTAATTAAAACCTTCATTACTCAATGTGGAAATTTCACAGAATAAACTAGAGTACATTCATAACATGAAAAGAAATTCAATGAGTTAGAACAATCTCACAGTTAATGGAAACAAGCTGAAAATAAAATTGTTCATAACCAACTGGTCCATAGCAAACATTTGAAACAATCCACAGAACTTTCTCCAGCAGAAACATGTGACTCTTTATTGTAAAAGGAAATAGTTATTCTTACAATACTCTCTCAAGATATTCTAGAAAAAAGGTCCCTTTACATCTAAAACTCTCCTCTATTTATACAAAAAACAAAACTCTTGGGCTTCCCTTCAATGTCTTTTGAGCTTCCCCAACCTTTCATTTTCCAAAAAATTGTCTCGTAGCTTGTGCACATAATTAATTACAATATATTACATTTCAAATCAAAATTTCCACAACACTTTATGAGGAAGGGTCATCTTGCTCGCTGATGTACTTCTTCCATGCATGAGCATCTGCTGCTATGCCCTCAAACCCGGAAGGCTCAAGAAATCGAATATTAATTTCATATTTAGCAGCTTGGTTTTTTACACCCTGTATCCTGGCAGGACTCAGGCGCAGCTGGTCTTCTAAGAGATGTATGCTTACTGCTGCATGTTCCATTGCATTCTTCAAGATCCATTCATCTAGGTCCTTGACCTGCTGGATTTCTTACTCATCTTCTTGATACCTGTTCTGTAGATGTTCTAGAAACAATTCATGTTCCGGTATCACATCCAATCTTTTTTCCACAGAAGTCTGGCATCGATTGTATGTAGCAAGCACTCTCCTACAATATTCAGCACATGCTCCCTTTGTCTTTTTCACAGTTTTCTTGAACTCTTCTGCTACATTAATCACAAATTCCAGTAAATCATACTCTTGTTTTAAAATCTGTTGATCCTTTACTGCCAACTCCGCGGGAGATTCCTTATTTTTTTATACCCATACCATTCTTCCTGTTAGAACCTCCAAAATATCCTGAGATCTATCCAAAAAGTATGAAGTAGTTTCTATAATCTCCTCTAGTCTGGTATCCATCTGTAAAATTTTACACCTTTCGTCCTCTATGTGTATCTGTAGTTGGTGAATCTTCTTTCTTTGAGTGAGAACATGTTCTTTCAAAGCCTGAATGTCTGTTTTCTATTCCATAGCATCCTTAAATGATGCGGTCAATGAAGTGTTTTTCTCTTCTAAGGCTGTCACCTGCATTTAATACTCCTTATCTTTTTCCTCTGTGGTAGCCTTCTCCATTTCTAACTCAGTAACCTTGCTTTGCAACCTATTCTTCTCTACACTTAAATCCTCATATGATACCTAAATATCATCCCTTTCAGTTTTTAACATTTGATGTTCTAGCTGTAGCTTTTGTAATTCAGCTAAGTTATCCTGAGCATTCTTTTCCATGTTCTCCACAGATATTTCTAAAGCATTCTTATCCGCTTACAGAGTCTGGTATTCCGCTCTTGAAGTCTTAACTTCACTCATCATATCTTCATACTTCCTTTTCAGCTTTTAACTCTCATCTCTTTCCTTTTTTAAAGTTTCTTTCAATTGAGCCGCATTATTTCGTGACTGCTCTAGGTCAGTCATGAGTCTGTCCACGTTGTCCTCAGTTTCTAAGGTTAATTCTACCCTAGCTCTTGCTATCAATCGTGGATCTTTATGTGTACCATGCACCACTATTTATCTGTTACCGTTTTTCCTGATTGTCCTCCAGTCTCGACCTTCTTCTCTGTTCTTTTTACAATTCTTTTCTTTTCTTTATCGTAAAAAATGGTACTAAAATCAGGAACCTCCTCCCCTTCTGTAGGCATGAAAGGGATCAAATTTATCTCAGAAAATGAAGCTTGTCCTAATATGCTGCCAGAAGATGTAGCCAATTCCGAGGGATCTGGATCAGAATGTCCTTGTTCCTGCTCTATTTGATCTTGCACTCCTTGTGTATCCACTTGCTCTGTAGTCTGTTGATCCTTTTGAGATCCTGTAATTCTCAAACCTTCACTTTCTTCTTTCTTTTTCTTGATTTCAGCTTCTTCTTTTTTCTTTCTTTCTTCCTCTGCAGCTCGCTTTTTTTCTTCTTCTTCATTCTTCAACCAGCTTTCTGCTTCCTATGCTAGCCTTCTAGCATCTTCTTCTTTCTTCTTTGCCTCTTCCTCTTCCAATTTCTTATCCTTTTCCAATGTTCCGCCCTTTCCACCCATAGTAGTTATTTTCTTTTTGAATCTCTTCTTAAGGGCGGTTATGTTCTTCGCATTTCTGAATGTCTCCTCATCCTTGTCCCAAAAATCAGTATATTCAAAATTGATTCCTGCTTCTTTGCAGTAATGTGCTACCTTGTTGTGGGAGTCATTCCTATGAAAAGTCATTTCGCCAAAATGAAAATGCTTAAGCTCTTAAAAAATTCTGTCGCCTGCTTTACTCTTGAAAACTTGTAGCTGCCAAGCAGGAAAGGTATTGCAGGATATGTTTCCTTTTTATTATTAAACAGAAAATTTCATACACCATCAATATACACTTGCCTAACCCCCTCCTTATGGAGTACATAATTTGTGGCATACTTTGGTAGTACGGAAGGAGCTCTGGAACCACCGTACATTCTTACATACAACCCATCCTCGGTCAAATAGTAATCTCCAAACTCCTATATGACTTTGAATGCCTCTTCATACATGCAATTGCATTCAGTCAAGAAAATGAGGGTATATAAGTGCATGATGAAGTGCTCGCAAATTTCCCTGTAATAACTATAGTACTTATGTACCCATAACAATTTGTAGGCTGCATACACTAGGGTTCTGTCCTTCTCCCAGTTACATCTCAAAGCAGGAAAAGACTGAGTGCATAGTATGCAGTGAATCAGGATAGAGCTCATATAAAACTCTGATATATTTTGTGATACCCCTCCTAAGGCTGCTGATATACATGTAGAGAGGATGTTTGACACAATATTTGCCTAGTTAAAGATGGTTCCTTGGGTAGCTACAAAGAAAATAACTGGTATCCATCCTATCTTGAAGCTCTTCCCATGGGCTCTGCCGAAGATCCTATTGAGCATTAATGCAATGAACCTGTAGGCAGCTCAGAGAGTAGAGGTGTCATACCCTCCGGAAGTTCTAGTTCGGAAATTTTTCTCGGGTATCATCATTATTTTCACTATCTCCACCATATCCATATCTATCTCCTTTAACTAGATTTCTGTCAAGTAAACCTAGGGTGAGGGTAGATGATAAGCCATAGAGACATATGTAGGGCTATATGCAGCATAGCCTTTCTTGGCAGTGTTCTCCAGAATCATTGTTGTTACATCTGCCCTAGGAAAAATCCATCTTATCACTTCTAAACAAGGAAATAACTCAGGTCTCGTGGCTACTTTCATTAGAGCTAATTTCTCAATGTTGGCATAGATGGTCAGCTCCTCAAAACCAGCATCAGGTACATTCTGGTTGGCAACCATTCTATAGATCACTCCCCACTGGAGGCTTTGGTATATTCGTAAATATACTCTACCTTGGTGATCATCTCTACTTTAGGTTCTCCTTCAACCATAGGATCTTTCTTCTTTTGTCTCTTTCACATGTTTTCGTTATAACAATCACCCTGTCACAGTCAAAACATGTTCTTAGAACAAATGAGCTATTAGCAAGTATTTTAAACAATAAACAAGAAAATATATCAATTTATTTACCTACTCAATATGCATGTTGAAAAATAAGTTACACACAGTATTCAATGAATGAAAGAATTAACAAGGAGATAAAAAAGAATATCTTGTAGGCTACTTCTTAAAATGCCTAAGCCCAACAGTCTGCAAAAAACTCAATTCATCGAAAAATCCTCCATATCCACTCGGTCCGTATCAAACTAATCCTCAGTCAAATATATAGGGATGTATTAGACTAATCTTACTGCTCGTCCTTAAAAACAAACTCAAGAATACCAAACCCTACACAGTTCCCGTCCTCTAGAAAAACTAAAAAATAATAATCTTTACGCAACGCTCGTCCTGGAGAAAAACCCTAAACTGACCATGGAAAAATCCCCCGCAATCCCACAGGTTATGGTAAATGCAAGGACAACGGCTTAAAAACCCTTGCCCGACCGTGGAAAAACCAAGAAACGAGGGTTGCAGATAGTGAAACGCTTGTCTGCAACCGTTCCCTAACCCCCCATGCTGGAGAAATTGCATCCATAATGGAAAAAAGAACACACAGACTTTGGATTCTCCCACTAAAGAAAAATGCCAGCAACTAAAAACTCCGCACCCTCCCAGAAAAACCTACCATGAAAAACATGAGGGGCAAAAACCTTTTATGCGGACCAACCTAACTCATGGAAAACCTAACCAAGGGAAAAACCTAACGGATCCCAAATCGACCAATAAAAACCAAAATAGGAGCATCGTGGTTTACCTACCTGGAAAATAGCAACATAGTCGACTGGACGAAACCAACCTCCACGGGAGCAACACAACGAAATAGGTTTTGACAGCTCAGTGCTCGCGAATGGTGCAAACGACAAAGACCAATGCAAATGACAAGTCAAAAATATGGATAAACAATAAAATATACGACCCTCATATATATATAACACTCGGTGGTCAAAACTTATCGACAGTCAAAACCTTAATCGACAGCAAAAACTTAAATAAATTGGAAGGGTACAGCGGAGGACAACCGCAACGTAGGTTGCAAACCAAACTACGGGCCCGGGATACTATAACTTTATTGGACATCGACACCACTAGACTCTAAGTCCTGAACATGATCTAGACTGAGCTTCCTCTGCATCGTCGGCAACGTAAAACACTATCATCGTGACTCTACTTGTTCTAACAGGTGTCGGATATCGGAAATCCTAAACTCTAAAGAGTTGGCAAGGAAAAAACACTATATGTTGGAAAGCCTTAGCACTATGTTCCCGCAACGTCGACAACGCAAAAAACTAGGACTCCAGCTCACTGTTATAAAACATTCTGACAGCGATAAAAATGTAATCGGATATCAAAACCACTAAATGTAAAGCTCGAAAAAAACAAAACAAGGATAAAATAAAAGAGGTTCGGCGTATCGGCGAGGAATTCTAAAGTTCTTTCGGTGGGCTCGACAGTTCGACTTCCGCAACGTTGGAAAGAGAGTCTACTATGCTTCCGATATCGGAAGGATAGTCGACTAGTCTTCCGATACAGAGAATGAAAAAGATCAAGTTTTTTTTTTTTGAGGAAAAAATTGAACTCCAGGGTAACTTCAGTGAAAACAAAATACTCCTAGTCCAGACTTATTAAAATCAAATAAAAGGAGGGCCCTAAAATTGAAAATTTTGGGGAAAAAGTTGCAACTGCAACAATTGGTGACTACCTGGTGAACACAGATCTCTGAACAATTTACTCTTTGATCAACAGACTGTTTTGACAATACCAACATGCTGAATTCTTCAAGATATATGGATTTCCCAAAATGTTAGATGTATGTACTTTAATCATTGATTATAGTCGAAGTTAAGGAATAAAGGAACCAAGATTTCAAAGTCTAGATAACTCTTTTGAGGCCAAGAATATGAGTTTCATTTTTATCTCTATCTTTGAGTAGTTTCCAGCTTAGACACCACAGGATTGTAACATATGGTAAACAAATATATCCATTTGTTCCTCATTCCCATGCCATTTTGCACTTTTGGTGCTTTTGGACTTTTGTCCTCTTTTGAGTCCTCCTGCCTGCCTTCTTTTTGAAATTTTAATTCAAGCTCCTCTATCCATAGTGTCCTTTTGTGTGATAGATATGTTTAGTTTTCAGCTCACAGATGGAGAAGAACTTTGGCAATTTTATACGTACTAATATGGTTCAGTACTTTGCTTTGATACATCTTGCTTTTTCGAGGAGATTTTGACTCTTATTGGCCTTTCGGGTTTTCAATTCATGGCATGGAATCATTTAAATATAATATATTGTTTACCTTGCTTCCTTTCCATGGGTCTTTTGTTGTCACCCCCTAAGACATTTTTTTAGTGTGAGATGAATGGAGCCTCGAAATAGTATTATGGACCTTTTATCCTGAGTTATTTCACAAGGTTTAAGCAAGACTTCAATGTGTTCATAGCCATTTAGGAAAAATGCTAAACTTGAAGAAGTTCTTTCAAATATCAAATGAATTAATAGTACACAGTCTTGTAATCAAATATTTTAGTTAACCCAAAACTTTGATGAACTCCACGCAACCAAAAGTTATGCTTGTTTATTAAAAAATACAATCAATCAAACTCTAACTAAACAAACCAAAAAGCCTAAAAATAAAAACAAACCAAATGTTTATTTATGTACAAGAGAACCAAAATAAAACATCAAGAAAAATAAGTTTTGAGAACTAAACCATTTACTGGTACATTCTCTTCCCACCCATGTAAGTCTTGTAACTTGTAAGTCGAGAGGCCAAGCTTTGCTGCAATTTGAAAAGGGCCTACCCATAACTGCTGAAACTTAGTGTGCTTTCCCTTTTCATTGTGCGGGTGATCCCACCTAAGAACTAGATATCCTACTTCAAATTCTTTGTTCCCAGCTTTATGTTTATCAAACCAAAGCTTCACTAGTTCCTATTGATGCTTAAATCTTTCTTTGGCTTTGGACCTAGACTCTTCTGACTTCAACAGATTATAGATTCTGATTTGTAGAATTTCATTATTGGTACCCCTAGATTCTTGAGATATTATGGAAGACGGCAACATAATATTAGGAGGAAGGATGGCTTCTTTTCCATAAACGAGAGTGTATGGTGACACACCTAATGAATTCTTGGGTGTGACTCTATCAGCCCAGAGAGCATTAGGTAACGCTAAATGCCAACTTCTTTTATTTTCTATTATGGTCTTCTTTAGAATCCTAATCAGATTTTTGTTTGTAGATTCTGCCAAACCATTTCCTCGTGGGTAATAATTTGTAGAATAATGCAACTTGATTCCTCTTTCATTAGCAAATGTAGTTAATCTAATAGAAGAAAAGTAAGTAGCATTATAAAAAACTAGGGAAATTGGAACCCGAAACCTGGTCATAATGTGATTCTGTAAGAAATTCATTACTGCATCTTCATTTACTTTTCATAACAGAATAGCCTTGACCCATCTGGTGAAGTGGTCAGTTGCTATCAGAATATACTTGTGCTGCAAGTAAGAATTTGGGTTTATTTCTCCAATAATATTGATTCCCCATTGTTCGAATGGTTCTGATATAATTACTGGTTTTAACGGTCCTACTGCTTTATCTTGTCTTCCAACACATCTATGTGCCAAACCATTTCCTTGTGGTTAATAATTTGCAGAATAATGCAACTCGATTCCTCTTTCATTAGCAAATGTAGTTAATCTAATAGAAGAAAAGTAAGTAGCATTATAAAAAACTAGGGAAATTGGAACCCGAAACCTGGTCACAATGTGATTCTGTAAGAAATTCATTACTGCATCTTTGTTTACTTTTCGTAACAGAATAGCCTCGACCCATCTGGTGAAGTGGTCAGTTGCTGTCAGAATATACTTGTGCTGCAAGTAAGAATTTGGGTTTATTTCTCCAATAATATCGATTCCCCATTGTTCGAATGGTTCTGATATAATTACTGGTTTTAACAGTCCTACTGCTTTAGCTTGTCTTCCAACACATCTATGACAAGCATCACATTTTCTAACATGAGCATGCACATTCTTAAACAGTGTAGGCCAGTAATATCTAGCTCTAAGAATCTTATGTGCTGTTGTGTCTTCGGAAAAATGACCTCCAGCAGGCCCATCATGCAATTCTGCTACGACCTTCTTTCCATCTTCCTGTTCCAAGCACCTGAAAAAAAATCCATCGTAGTTCTTTCTGAACAGTACTCCATCAATTATCTGATATAAAGCTAATTTTAGACGTAATGCTCTTCTTTGTTTGAGACTCCAATGCTCCGGCAAATATCCTTCTTGGAGGTAATGGACTAGGTCCTGATACCAGGAATCTAGAGCTATGAACAAAGGACATACATCCACTATATGTAGCTTAGCTTCATTATCCCAACTATTTTCTTCATTGTTTTGACCTTCAGTCATTAGTTTACACAATCCTTGTCCTTTAACTAAGGATGCTGGTTTGAACTCAAGATCGTATTCTTGTAAGGCAGTCACCTAGTTGCCTCTTCTTTCTCCTAATTCCTTTTGTGCAAAAAGAGACCGTATAGCTGGGTGTGGAACTACTACTTTGGTGCGATTCTTAAGTATATATGGCTTGAATTGTTTTACAGCTTTAAAAACTGCATAAGCTTGTTTGTCAACTGCTGGATAATTCAATTCAGCTCCTTGTAGACCAGTGCTCATAAATGATATGGGGTACTCGTCTCCCCCATTTTCCTTCTGTGTAAGCACAGCTGCTAACGAATCATCGGACACAAAAGTGTACATAATAAAATCCTTTCCGAATTTTGGAATTTTGAGTGATGGTGCATGAGCAACATATTTTTTTATCTTGATGAATGCATTCTTCTCCAAATCAGTCCATTTGAATTGTACACTATTTAACCATTTGCTGCAAAGGTTTGACTATTTGAGCAAAGTCTGCTACAAACCTTCGCACAAAATTGATTGTCCCCATAAACGATTGCATAGCCTTTTTATTATGGGGTAAAGGGATCTGTTCTATGGCTTTAATCCTCTCTGGGTCTATGGAGATCCCTTTCTTAGAAATAACATGACCCAGTAGCTTTCCTTCTATGACTGCAAACACGCATTTCTTAGGATTTAGTGAAATACCATATTTCCGACAATGTTTGAAAATTTCTTTCAAATGAAATGCGTGCTATTCTCTTTTTTTCAAAAATATTGTGACATCATCTAGATAAACCACAACACTATGGAAAATTAGACCGTGGAAAGCTATATCCATGGCCCTATGAAAAGTAGCTCCAGCATTAATAAGTCCAAAGGGATTTCTCCTATACGCAAAAGTTCCCCACTTGGTTCTGAACGTGGTTTTAAGTCTGTCTTCTTCAGCTACTAATACTTGATTATAACCAGAGAATCCATCTAATAATGAAAACAATTCAGAACCTAAAACCATCTGTAGTATTTGATCCATGGGGGGGACTGGATAATTATCTTTATCTGATGCACAATTAAGATTTCTAAAATCTACACAGAGCCTGATTTCTCCTGACTTTTTCTATACTGGCACCAAATTAGAAACCCATTCCAAATGTCTGACTTTAAATATGATTTTAGCATCCAACAATTTTTTTACCTCACTTTGAATTAAAGGTTCTAGCTTAGGATGCATCTTCCTCAAAGGTTGTTGGTAAGGTTTGATTCCACCTTTAATTGGGATGACATGTTGTATGATCTTTGTGTCATAAGTTTTAAGCTCTTCATAGGTCTAAGAAAACACATCCTTGTACTGCTTGAAAATACTGATGAACTTACTTCTTTCGCTTGGAGAACAACACTTCCCCAAATTTACATATTTGGGTTTAGCTTCAGTCCCCAAATTTATTAGCTTGAATTGTAAGGACAAGCTATGGGTCTTGACATTTGCTGGATTTCTAAATTTGTTATCTAAATCAAACATTCGTTCCAAGGTCCTGAATCCTTTAGGAATAAAGTTTCCAAATTTTAATTCTGCTTGATGTTCTTCATCATCTATTATTGCTCCTTTGAAAGTATCATCATTCATCAAACACTCCAAAATTTGCTGACCATCGTCAAAAACCCGTAGATTTGTGATCATATCTGGAACAGAAGGCTTGAAAAGTAATTCAATAAAGCATCTATTATTTGAAGGTACTAACCTTGCAGCCGAGGTAGCTAGTAAATCAGCTACTGCATTCTTCAATCTAGGAATGGACACAATATTGAATGTATGAAAATTTATAAGCAAATCCCAAACTTCATTTTGGTAAGATTTCAAATGTGGTGAAATACAGTGTATCTTGTTTCGAATTTGCTTAACAACGATTTCAGAATCTCCATATACTTTTAGATTTTTTACTTTCAGTTCTATTGCTTTTTTAAGTCCCTGAACTAGTGCTTCGTATTCGACTGTGTTATTTGGGCATTCGAATTCTAACCTACAAGAAAGAAAATGTTTATTTTTCTTGGATCAACCAGGACACAGCCAGCCCCTGATCCTTCCAATGTTTTATAACCATCAAAATAAAGAGTCCAAAAACTATCTACCTCTACTGAATTTGAATTACAGACTACATCTGAAACTAGATCTACTATATTACATTCAATCTCATCAGCCCATGAAAATCGAAGGAGATCGGGATGGGTTTCAGGTATACTGCTGGTTTCTTCAGCTTGGTAATTTCCCAGTGCCAATTCAATGAAATAATTTCCCAATACAAAGTTTACTGGTTCATTTTTTCCCTCTAACTGAGTAACATTGTATTTCATTTGAGGCTCTCTTAATACTTTTATCTGATTTGGAATTCCCTTATGAGGCAACCATAGATGTGACCAATCTGATGCAAAATATCCTTCTAACCTTGCCGACCAGTCTCGACTCAAAACCAATCCATAAGAATCTGTTATGTCTGTTACTACAATGTCGATGTACTAACATACCCTCTCATATGCTGATAAGCGGATTAGAACATCCTCCATTTCTCCTATTACTTTTACAGTTGTCTTGTCTAATTGAAGAACTTGCCAAGTGGATGGTTTAGGTTGACCATTGATTTTCTTGCAGACTAAAAGTGGCATAACGTTGACTGATGCTCCCGAGTCTACTAAACAGTTGTGCACATTATAGTTGAAAATTTCAAAAGTTAGGAGAAATGCTAGATTTTTATACTTAGACTTCCCTCCTAAACTTTCCTCATCAATTTCTTCCTCAGGTTGGTTGTCACTGGGAGACTCCTCTTCTTGTATCTCAAGTGCTTTTAAAAGCTTCTCTTTTTGCTGAGGTAAATTACACATTTCAAACAATAATATATTTTCTTTATCTTTTTTAATGTCTTCCACAATATCATATCTTATCTCAGGTTCTTTGAGATTCTTCTTCACATTATCAATCTTAACTTCAACAGGCTTAATAGGTGTGTTAATTTTCTTTGGATCTTGACTTGAAATGGAAAATTCAGGTATTTTGACAGTTGCAGTGTTTTTCTGTATCTTCTTCATGTTTTCTTGAAGTTTCTTAATCTTAGGAAGTATTGAATTATCTTCTTTTAGCAGACTCTGACTTCTTGTTGTTACATTGGTTTCTGGTGTTTCCCCTTGTATCAGAAAATCTTCTTCTTCTGTATCAAACATAGAGACACAGTCCCATAAAACTAAAGTGTCTTCCTCTTTCTTTTCTGTAGGTTCATTATCCTTCTCTTCCTCCTTACCAGTTTCTGTCAGTTTGGAGTCCAATAATTGATTCATTACCAACGTCATAGAATTAATCCATTGTGGGAAATTCTTCTCAGAATGAGGCTGCTGATGAAAGGTACAAAAATTATCCATGCCTACATCGGTTAAATTCATCGTTGCAGGACTATGTGGAGGAGGTTTAGGTTGACTGTTTTCTTCCCTTTTTTTATAATAAGGCTTATATGGTTTGTGAGCCTCCTTTTCCTTTTCTAAATCTATCGCTCTATTGGATAACTTCTGCATCATCTTCACCATCCCTTCGAAATCGTGTGATCGCTCATCCTTAGGTTTAGTCAGTAATAAAGGTTTCTTGTTTCCAAAAGTCTTTTCTTCTGACTGCACCGAGTAATTTTCTATACTCTCCATCTCAACCTCTACCTTCTTAGCTTCTTCATAGGTTTTTGCTAATGTAGGTCTCACTGATCTCTTGGAAAACATGGCTAGATCAGGCCCAAGGGCTGAGGTATAGTATTCAATTAGAGCGTTTTCAGATGGCTTATCAGCTGCAGTGAAATTGTTTAGGTAAGCAGCAAATCTTTGAGGAAAATTATGCACTCTTTCTTTCCTTTCTTTCATAACCCTTTCATTAAATCTACATGAGTTTTCTGGACTGCATATTTACTTCTAAACATTCTCTCAAAGGTGTTCCAATCCATGATTGAATTTGCTGGAAGGGAAAAATACCATGAGGCTGATTTTCCTTTCAGGGTGTGGGGAAAAAATCTACATACCACATCTTAATTCTCTCCAGCTCGTAGTCCTTCTACAGCCAAATAAAAACTCTGTAAATGATCATCTACCAAAATTCCTTCACTTGGTTCAAACTTAGGTAACATCTTGTCAAAATCCTAAGGCAAATCATGCAAGGGAGGTGTCAAATTTAAAGGCAACCTATCCCTCCAAGCAGGTTGTGGAGGTGGTTGGTTTGCATTTACATAATCCATTATTCTGAGTGGAGTATAAGGTTGCGATTGAACAGGGGTCTGGAAAGGTGAACAGTAAGGTGAATCTAGATCCAATTGATTTAAATGTTGGTCAACTTCTTGTAAGGCTGCTTCTACCAGTTCTTCAAGATCTTCTACAAACACTGAGTCTTCTAATTGAGGGCGATCTTTCTTCTGGTACTCTCTTCTAGGTAGGATAGAAATAATCGGTAATCCTCCAATATTTTTCGCATATGCCTTGGTAATTCTTCTTAAATCATCAACCACTTTGTTATCGACAGGATATAGATACCCTTTATCTTTATCTTCAGGAGTGGGTTTGTGAATCAAACTACTTTCAGAACTGTCACCGATGGAGTGATTTCAAGGAAGCGGGATTCCTCAGCCAGCCATGCACTGGTGGCCCTCCTTCTAGCACCAAAAACAGTTGATGCCTAGAAAATCATAGGTAACAATAGTTAGGGATTCTCCCCAATAAATGTTCCCAATTAGCCTGTTACTGCTTGGTATGGGGAATCTGTCCGGTTTACGGTCTGGCTACCGTAGGTCAAGTAACAATTAAAATGTTTTACTGGTTACGGCCCTGTCCACCGTGTATATTTTTAGTTTTTTTATGTTTAAGGTATGATGTGCAAGTGCCTAACTAAAATGTAGACGATAGAGATAATGAGGAGGGTCACAATGTGATGCGCAGGTTCTTACCTCTCATCTTACCTCTCTCGCATCTAAATCACAAACAACAAGAAACTAACTATGACTAACTAACCTATCCCTAGGGAGCAAAACTATCATTAATGGTGAGTAATGTATTGTAGTGCATGCATAAATAAAAACCACAGATAGATGTTAATTGTTTTAGAACACATGAACATCAATAGAAATATAAACAACAAGATAGCTTATTGTTAATTAAAACCTTCATTACTCAATGTGGAAATTTCATAGAATAAACCAGAGTACATTCATAACATGAAAAGAAATTCAATGAGTTAGAATGATCTCACATTTAATGGAAACAAGCTGAAAACAAAATAGTTCATATCCAACTAGTCCATAGCAAACATTTGAAACAATCCACAGAACTTTCTCCAGTAGAAAAATGTGACTCTTTATTGTAAAAGGAAATAGTTCTTCTTACAATGCTCTCTCAATATAGACTGGAAAAAATGTCCCTTTACATCTAAAACTTTCCTATATTTATACATAAAACAAAACTCTTGGGCTTCCCCTCAATGCCTTTTGAGCTTCCCCAACCTTTCATTTTCCAAAAAGTTGTCTCGTAGCTTGTGCACATAATTAATTACAATATATTACATTTCAAATAAAAATTTCCACAACACTTTATGAGGAAGGGCCATCTTGCTCACTGATGTACTTCTTCCATGCATGAGCATCTGTTGCTATGCCCTCAAACCCGAAAGGCTCAATAAATAGAATATTAATTTCATATTTAGAAGCTTGGTTTTTTAAACCCTCTATCCTGGCAGGACTCAGGAGTAGCTAATATTCTAAGAGATGTATGCTTACTGCTACATGTGCCACTACATTCTTCAAGATCCATTCATCTAGGTCCTTGACCTGCTGGATTTCTTACTCATCTTCTTGATACCTATTCTGTAGATGTTCTTGAAACAATTCATGTTCCGGTATCACATCCAATTTTTTTTCCGCAGAAGTCTGGCATCGATTGTATGTAGCAAGCACTCTCCTACAATATTCAGCACATGCTCCCTTTGTCTTTTTCACAGTTTTCTTGAACTCTTCTGCTACATTAATCGCAAATTCCAGTAAATCATACTCCTGTTTTAAAATCTGCTGATCCTTTACTGCTAACTCCACGGGAGATTCCTTATTTGTTTATGCCCAGACCATTCTTCCTGTTAGAACCTCCAAAATATCCTGAGATCTATCCAAAAAGTGAAGTAGTGTCTATAATCTCCTCTAGTCTGGTATCCATCTGTAAAATTTTACACCTTTCGTCCTCTATGAATATCTGTAGTTGGTGAATCTTCTTTCTTTGAGTCAGAACGTGTTCTTTCAAAGGTTGAATGTCTGTTTTCTGTTCCATAGCATCCTTAAGTGATGTGGTCAATGAAGTGTTTTTCTCTTCTAAGGCTGCCACCTGCATTTGATACTGCTTCTCTTTTTCCTCTGTGGAAGCCTTCTCCATTTCTAACTCAGTAACCTTGCTTTGCAACCTATTCTTCTCTGCACTTAAATTCTCATATGATACCTGAAGATCATCCCTTTCAATTTTTAACATTTGATGTTCTAGCTGTAGCTTTTTTAATTCAGCTAAGCTATCCTGAGCATTCTTTTCCATGTTCTATGCAGATATTTCTAAAGCATTCTTATCCACTTGCAGAGTCTGCTACTCCGCTCTTGAAGTCTTAACTTCACTCATCATATCTTCATACTTCCTTTTCAACTTTTGACTCTCATCTCTTTCCTTTTTTAAAGTTTCTTTCAATTGAGCCGCATTCTTTCGTGACTGCTCTAGGTCAGTCATGAGTCTGTCCATGTTGTCCTCAGTTACTAAGGTTAATGCTACCCTAGCTCTTGCTATCAATCGTGGATCTTTATGTGTACCATGCACCACTGTTTTATCTGTTACCATTTTTCATGACTGTCCTCCAGTCTCAACCTTCTTCTCTGTTCTTTTAACAATTCTTTTCTTTTCTTTATCGTAAAAAATGGTACTAAAATCGGGAACCTCCTCCCCTTCTACAGGCATGAGAGGGATCAAATTTATCTCAGAAAATGAAGCTTGTCCTAATATGCTACCATAAGATGCAACCGGTTCTGAGGGATCTGGATCATATTGTCCTTGTTCTTGATCTGTTTGATCTTGCACTCCTTGTGTATCCACTTTCTTTGTAGTCTGTTGATCCTTTTGAGATCCTGTTAATCTCAAACCTTCACTTTCTTCTTGATTTTTCTTGATTTCAGCTTCTTTTTTCTTTCTTTCTTCCTCTTCCTTCCTAACTTCTTCCTCTACAACTCGCTTTTTTTCTTCTTCTTCATTCTTCAACCAACTTTATGCTTCATGTGCTAGCCTTCTAGCATCTTCTTCTCTCTTCTTTACCTCTTCCTCTTCTAATTTCTTAGCCTTTTATAAAGTTCTGCCCTTTCCACCCATAGTAGTTATTTTCTGTTTGAATCTCTTCTTAAGGGCAGTTATGTTCTTTGCATTTCTGAATGTCTCCTCGTCCTTGTCCCAAAAATCAGTATATTCAAAATTGATTCTTGCTTCTTTGCAGTAATCTGATACCTTGTTGTGGGAGTCATTCCTGTGAAAATTCATTTCCCAAAATGAAAATGCTCCAGCTCCTTAACAAATTATTCCGCCTGCTTTACTCTTGAAAACTTGTAGCTGCCAATAAGGAAAGGTACTGCATGATATGTTTCCTTTTTATGCTCAAATAGAAAATTGCCTACACCATCAATATACACCTGCCTAACCGCCTCCTAATGGAGTGCATAATATGTGGCATACTTTGGTAGTAGGGAAGGAGCTCTGGAACCACCATACATTCTTACATACAACCCATCCTCGATCAAATAGTAATCTCCAAACTCCTATATGACTTTGAATGCCTCTTCAGACCTGCAATTGCATTCAATCAAGAAAATGAGGGTATATAAGGGCATGATGAAGTGCTCACAGATTTCCCTGTAATAACTATAGTACTTATGTGCCCATAACAATTTTTAGGCTGCGTACACTAGGGTTCTGTCCTTCTCCCAGTTACATCTCAAAGCAGGAAAAGACTGAGTGCACAGTATGCAGTGAATCAGGATGGAGCTCATATAAAACTTTGATCTCTTTTGTGATACCCCTCCTAAGGCTGCTGATATACATGTAGAGAGGCTGTTTGACACAATATTTTCCCAGATAAAGATGGTTCCTTGGGTAGATACAAAGAAAATAACTGATATCCATCCTATCTTGAAGCTCTTCCCATGGGATCTATCGAAGATCCTATTGAGCATTAATGTAATGAACCTATAGGGAGCTCGGAGAGTAGAGGTGTCATACTCTCCGAAAGGTCTACTTTGGAAATTTTTCCCGGGTATCATCACTCTTTTCACTGTCTCCACTAGATCCATAGCTATCTCCTTTAACTAGATTTCTGTCAAGTAAACCTGGGGTGAGGGTAGATGATGAGCCATAGAGACATATGTAGGGCTATATGCAGCATAGCCTTGCTTGGTAGTGTTCTCCAGAATCATTGTTGTTACATATTCCCTGGGCAGAATCCATCCTATCACTTCTGAACAAGGAAATGACTAAGGTCTCGTGGATACTTTCATTAGAGCTTATTTCTCAATGTTGGCATCGATGGTCAACTCCTCAAAACCAACATTAGGTACATTCTAGTTGGAAATCATTCTATAGATCTCTCCCCACTTGTAGTCTGGTTCGACCCCAGTGGAGGCTTTGGTATCTTTGTAAATATACTCTACCTTGGTGATGATCTCTACTTCAAGTTCTCCTTCAACCATAGGAGCTTTCTTCTTTTGTCTCTTTGACATGTTTTCTTTATAACAATCACCCTTTCACGGTCAAAACATGTTCTTAGACCAACTATGCTATTAGCAAGTATTTTAAACAATAAACAAGAAAATATATCAATTTGTTTACCTCCTCAATATGCATGCTAAAAAATAAGTTACACACAGTATTCAATGAATGAAAGAATTAACAAGGAGATAAAAAAGAATATCCTGCAGGCTTCTTCTTAAAATGCCTAAGCCTCACCGTCTACAAAAAACTCAATTCATAAAAAAATCCTCCATCTCCACTCGGGATGTATCAAACTAATCCCCAGTCAAATATATAGGGACGTATCAGACTAATCTTACCGCTCGTCCTTAAAAACAAACTCAAGAATACCAAACCCTACACAGCGCCTATCCTCCAGAAAAAACTCAAAAATAATAATCTTTACGCAACGCTCATCCTGGAGAAAAAACCTAAACTGACCATGGAAAAATATCCCGCAGTCCCACAGGATACGGTAAATTCAAGGACAACGACTTAAAAACCCCTGGTCGACCGTGGAAAAACCAAGAAACGAGGGTTGCAGACAACGAAACGCTTGTCTGCAACTGTACCCTAACTCACCGTGCTGGAGCAAATGCATTGATAACGGAAAAAAGAACACACAGACTTTGGATTCTCCCACTAAAGAAAACTGTCAGCAACTAAAAACTCTACACCCTCCTAGTAAAAACCGACCATGAAAAACGTAAGGGGTAGAAACCTTTTATGCGGACCAACCTAACTCATGGAAAACTCAACCAAGGGAAAAACCTAACGGTTCCCAAATTGACCAATAAAAACCAAAATAGAAGCGTTGTGGTTTACCTACCTGGAAAATAGAAACACAGCCGACTGGACGGAACCAACCTCCACAGGAGAAATGTGACGAAACAGGTTCTAACAGCTGGGTGCTCTCAAATGGTGCAAACAACAAAGACCAATGCAAATGACAAGTCGAAAATACAGATAAACAATAAAATATACGGCCCTCATATATATATAATACTCGGCGATCAAAACTTATCGGCAACCAAAAATTAAATAAATCAGAAGGGTACAGTGGAGGACAGCTGCAACGTCGGTTGCAAACCAAACTGTAGGCCCGAGATACTTTAACTTTATTGGACATCGGCACCACTAGAATCTAAGTTCGAAACATCTAGCCTGAGCTTCCTTTGCAACATCGGCAACGTAAAACACTATCATCGCAACTATACTTGTTCTAACGGGTGTCGAATATCAGAAATCCTATACTCTAAAGAGTCGACGAGGAAAAAACACTACATGTCAGAAATCCTCAGCATTGGGTTCCCGCAACGTCGGCAACGCAAAAAACTAGGACTCCGACTCACTGTTGTAAAACATTCCGACAACAATAAAAATGTAATCGGATATCAAAACCACTAAATGTAAATCTAGGAAAAAACAAAACGAGGAGAAAAGAAAAGAGGTTCGGCATATCGGCGAGGAAGTCTAAAGTTCTTTTGGTGGGCTCGACAGTTCGGCTTTCGCAACATTGGAAAGATAGTCTACTATGCCTTTGATATCGGAAGGATAGTCGACTAGTCTTCTGATACAGAAAATGAAAAAGATCAAGTTTTTTTTTTGAGGAAAAAATTGAACTCTAGGGTAACTTCAGTGGAAAAAAAATACTCCTAGGCCAGACTTATTAAAAGCAAATAAAAGGAGGGCCCTAAAATTTAAAATTCTGGGGAAAAAGTTGCAGCTGCAACAGGTTAGCTCTCCAAAATTGTCTGAGAAACTGGGATAACCTATTTAAAAAAGGTTGGATTGGGCCAAAAATTTTCTCTCTCTGTAGAAAGGAATAATAAACAGTTGATCACTTTTTGGTTAATTATAGTTTCTCTATCAACATTTGGAATTTTGTGTGTATTGCTTTTAGAATCAGATAAATCGGGAAGGACATAATTTTAACCATGATTTCTATTTGTGGTTTAAAAATTGTATAGATTTTCTTTCTTTACCTGCAATTGTATCTTGGAAAATTTGGAATGTTAGGAATACTAACATCTTCAAAGACTATATTCAATATCAGATCTCAATCTATACTCATATCTTAAATTTGGAAAAGGATTTTCTCTTGAAAAAGACTTCTATTACAAATCCAAGGGTATTGAAAGACATCTAGAACCCAAGTTCTTTTGGTTTCTTCTATGGTGCAGCTAAGGATGGTCTTTGTGTTGTAGGGGCAGTCCTTAATATTAGTAATTCCCATGGTTACATTTTTCAACTTCAGTGTGGAGCGGGTTCAAATATGAAAGTAGAGCTTTTAGCTCTTTGGTGTATTTGCAAGATTGCTTTAACTTTTGGTGTAGTGACTCTTAAATTTTATGGTGACTCCCAAGTCATAATAAAATGGGCACAAAGAGACTTTAACCTGGAATATATATTCCAGAACAAAAAAAAACTCGGTATTTTTTTCATTCCATAATCAAATGGTCACAAGGAGACTTTAACCTGAAATACCCAGTTTTTTGTTCTAGTCGCGTGGGTGATAAATGACTAGGAAAGCAAAATAGTTGGCCACCAAGTGAAATAAATGACTAAACCACTAAAAAATTTGGTGACCATAGTGTTTTTAAGTAAAATATGACCAAATTTGAGCAATTTTAAGTGATCACAACTAAAAATGACTAAAATAAATGACTAATTTAGTCACGGGATAAGAAATATGACTATTTTAGTTGTGGGATAAAAAATATGAGTAGATAGTCTAAGTTAATAATTTTATAATATGTCCATTTCTAAAATTTACGAAATTGTTATAAGATACCCCCTTAAGAGAGAACTTTGAATCCATATGCAACGTTTAAATTTACATAATTTTAAATTTTTATTGTCAAAATTGCAATTATCCATTGTTCGAACAATGAATAATTCCGTTTTTGCAATAAGATATGATTCATATATTTCTTTTATTATATACTTTTAATCCCCAATTATAATTTGTCTGAGGAGCATTGCTAATCATTAATATGAAAATGGGTAGCTAAAGGAGAACATGTTGGCCCTAGGAAAAAATAAACATAATTTTGTTCGAAAAAATGAAGACTTTGGTTGTAAGATGAGAAAAGACCACAACCGAATAGGTTGCGACAAAAGAGGAAAAGAGGAAGTTGAAACGAAGAGTTCGACATAGATTTGTGTAAGAGGTAGTTAGACTAATAGTCTATTTTAAGAATAAAGTATGATTGTAAACTGGGATGATAGTGCCTATATTTAAATGTAATGGGGTGTTTTGAGTTAGTATAAAACCTGTCGACTAACAGTTAAGAACCACTTGACGGGTAAACCAAGAATTGTAAAAATATTATAAGGTCGATCCAAGTTGTGTGCAAACGATAGAGATTAAGACCAACAGAGAAGAAGACCAGAGAGAGAGAGAGACCTAAACCCGAGAGCATGAGATGATTACAGATTTCATTGATTGTAAAGAATATCTAGAGAAGAGTCTGTAGGTTGTGTACGCAGACCAAAGGCATTAAACCATTACTCATTCCAAATGAAGAGCACCTTTGTGTTTTTTCCCATATGGGTTTCCACGTTAAACATGTGTCTTTGTGTCTTTGATATCTATGCTTTTCTATGAATGAACTATTATGAGCTTGTCGAATATCTAATTTTATAATAACATGGAATGTTGATTAATGTGTGTTAGAATCTATATGTATTTCATGCTATCTATGTGTGTTGATGGATCAATATGTTTTATTCTATAATGTATGTATGATGTCAGAAGTCCATTCCTTGGTTTTTGTCAAGTGACCTAATGATGTTTTGATAAGAAAACCCCCTACCATAACTATAGAAACTTGGTTCTGGAAGTATCCATAGATATCTCGGGTGAGACCTCACTTGCATCACATGTGTTTCCGACAGATTTCTACTATGTTGGTTTGATATCTTGGACTTTGTTGACGGGCATGGACATCTGAACCTTAGTCAACAAAAAAAACACCAACAAATGGCTTCGTTTCCTAGAACTGAAACATTATAATGGGGATATGTTTTGGCATTCGACGAAAGTGGAAATTAAGGATTGGGTTTATTACAAAGAACAAGAGTTTGTATATAAAGAAAGTAAAGGATCACGACTGAACCCGACAAACTGGTTAAAAAAATAACTTTACACAGACATTCATGATATTTTCTTTAGTGAATTTCCTATTCTATTGCATGAGTGGTTGTCCAAGTTAACAACTTAGAAGAAAAAATTTCAAGACAAAGCACCCACAAAGTGGATTCCTCAGTTGATTCAACAACTGAAAATAGTTTATAATCCTATATCTAGGGTTTTTGACTTCTGGGTTGATAGTATTATGGAGGGATATATTACTGAAATTGTAGTTAATACTATAAGGTAATACAATGAAATAGAAAGAGAATTCTTCTAAGAATCGCAAGGCCGCTATTTGAAATCCTTACAACTATGGTTAAAGATGTTGGTATGTGAAAAAGGTATTTTGAGAATGGAGTCCAATGGATAAATATTTGTGTGCGATGACCTTGGGTAATGTCACAAGAAAGGTTGTAAGCAGAATGGACGAGAATAAGCTTAGATGTTTCCTATTAATAGAGATATTAAGCAAGAAGGTGGATGCCCGAGGAGTGAAAGAATATTTTGGTTGGGAAAAAGAAGAAGGGCTGCAACAAGAAGAGGAAATTACAGTACAAACGGAAGAAGGGAATAATAATTGGAATGACACCTCGATAGAGAATCATACGACGAAGAGGAGGAATATCAGCTTATATCTAAAAATGAAGATGAGGAATTACCAGATCTGGATCAAGACTACGGCATACCCACGACCCTGTGTACATCTCCAGAACTTGAGGTAAGACCTAAAAACACATCACCTAGTGGTTTTTCTGATCATAGTAACTGTAATAGTGGAAACAATAGTCAAGGAATTCCTATTGGTGGAACCTGTAATTCAACAATACCACAAGTACACATATTGATGGGAAGTGATATAAGTTACCTATATTAAATGGGAATGGGTTAGATGACCTTGAGCACCATTGGTTTCTATGTGAATTTGTATGGAAAGTGAGATAGGTCCAAGATGAGGCTATAAAAAGAGCTCATATGATCATAACCTTTAGAGGTTGTGCACTTGACTGGTATATGAAATTCTATGTGGTTCCATTAGGGATCCCTCAGAAATCATTAGATCTGATCCAAATGGGATTGATAGAAGATTTTAATTTTCCTAAGTCTGAGTCGCAACGCATTACATAATTAAAAGAGATCAAGCAGTTACCGATTGAGTCTGTCTGGGACTTCCACCAAAGATTCAAAACTCTAATGGCCAAAGTAAGTTTCAGATGTCCAACATAAAGAATAGTTTATTGTGATGATGCTACCACATATATGTATTCCTTTGATGCAATAGAATATTGTATCCTAGAGCGAGGTTCTCAAGCTTTCCCTTGAGATTAGAAGCTTCACTAGTTGGGAAAATTGGTGCAGGAATGATGCAGATACAGTCACAGCTTTCCAACCTCACATTGAAGATACAAGATATCAAGAAAGGAAAAGAAGTATAGGAGGAGTTATGGTGTACAAGTTGCATAACTAAAGTCCATCATAAAGGCTCATGTCCAACATTCATGAATTATCTTGCATTAGGAGCACCAATCCTATAAATCCACAAGGAATTTCCTAGTGGAGAATTTGTTAGACCAAAGGACATCAGTTGGAGATGCTTGTATTTACAAAAAATAGTAAGTGCATAAACCATGCTATATTGTAAATTATGTTGATTAGTGGGTCACGAAGAGAAATATTGTAGGGCATAACAATTACTGCAGGAGAAAATAGTTGATACATATATGATGAAAAATGATAAAAATATGCAAGTCGAGCGAGTTCAGGAATAATACCCTCAACTCAACAGGGGTGGTATTTTTAGAGGCTAAGGTCAAGGAGGAGGATTTGTTCATGAAAGGGGCCAAGTCATTTCTTATAATTGAGGAAAACCTGAACATTTTTCCAGATATTGCACTAATCCTACATTGACATGTTCATATTGTAAAGCATTAGAACACACCGTTGAAGAATACCCTTAGCTGATTTCTAAATGATAGGACAGAAACATGGGAAACCAAAACCCATTGCAAAATTCCAATCGAAACATTTAGAATATTTTTGCTGAACCTCGGGAGCCTAATATTGTCGTCGTAATAAGAGGAGGTGTTGTGACTAGAGGAGATCAAGAAATGGCATATGGACAACCAAGAGTTTGACCAACACCACAAAAGAAAGTTCCATTTGATGTCCAAAATGAAAAGGAAGTGTTTTTTGACACTCATCATGAGTTCATCGACATAAATCAAGCATCGAATTCTGGTGTCATCCCAATATCAAATGAAGGACCAAAATTGGAAATGCGGCAATGATTTGAACAATTATTTCAAAGAAAACCCATAGAGAAGGTTAGTAAGTTGAAATATTTATTTAAAAGTTGTTTATCATTGATAAAAGATATGAATGTTGTGGCAGAACTAGCATCTTTAGTTGAAAAACCTCAAACAAGTGTGCAACCAGAAAATAAAGTTAACTAAATTGGAAAAAGACTAAAAACTGGTCGCGAGGTAAGGATGAATTCCCATATAGGTGACTATGGCATGGATTATATTATTCTGTACTTGGGATCATATGTTAACATTCTCACCAAACAAACATGTGAAAGTATGGGGAAGACGAGATTTAGTATGGGCTCTCGTTTAGATGAGATTATCCAACCAGTTGAAGGTTCTGCCTATTGGTCGAATGACACAAGTTCTTGTCGAAATAGATGGAATTCGGACCTATGCATATACAGTTAAGGTTTTAGACATTGTCGATGATACAAATCTGTATCCCACCCTTTTGGAATTGATTGGTCTATTGACAATCAAACCATTATAAATTTTAAGAAGGGGATATTAACATTTGAGGATGCATAACTAAGGGTGGTCACTCCAATTGATTCTCTGGAAGGACAAATATATGTCGAGAAGGTAAAAAACGAAGGAAAATATGGATTCCTAGATAATATATGCAATATTACTTCTGATATGGATGACTATGTTAATCCGATAACCAATGGAAAACTCAGTTGGCGAAGTATTATCTCCAACTCATTGGATTCAGGAGAAGCTCTGTAAAACTGGCAGAATCGACTACATGGAGTATCAATGCAGAAATGCACAAGAAAATTGAAATATGTGCTATGAGTAGGTATTGAGGTATGTGATCTACCTACCTATGAAGGTTTACCTAAATTGAAATAATTTCTTACATAGTTTGAAGAGAAAGTATCTGAACCTCAGCGTTTGTTATCCCTAGATGTTGCATTAAAGGCTACACCTGCAAGATGGTGGGGTTCTCATAAGCAATCTATTTTAGAATGGTCTCAAAGCCGAAGATTGTTGGAATTTCGATTTGGAGAAAAAATTCTCTATACTGGTCAGAAATATACATGGCTACTAATCCTGTCGAGCATAATAGGCATTGTTGTGCAACTTGGGAGATATCACCGTGAAAGGAATGGGTCCACCAGTTTGTACACACATTGGACATGATACTGAGGAATTGGTATATGTCAGTTGAGCTATGATGATAAACAATTGATTGGGAAGAGCTAGTTTCCATCTTCATACATACATTTAAGTTTGCTGATGATAATCTGACAATTGATGTTGCTTTGCAATAATCAAAACTAAGATCTTTGAAGACATTCCTGTGTTGATGACAGTTTCCATTAGAGCAGTGTGACCATTTATCCTTGGATGGAGTGCTACAATATAACATGTGAACCTGATGATGATGATCCATATAACATAAATATTACTGAATACAAGGGTACTCGAGCAGTGGAGGGTTTAGGCATATAAACTGACAAGTTTTTGAATCCTCTTAAAGTAAATAAAGTAATATTGGGTCTCGAGAGAACTCAAAATTTTCTGATATAGGGGACTATTGGGATGATAAGATTGTAGGGAAGATTAATAAATTATTACATGAATTCTAGGATTTGTTCCCCACAAAATTTCCAGAAATGAAGGGAATTGTTGGTGATGTGGGAGAAATGAATATTCCTTTGAAGTACGACTCCAAACCTATCAAACATCGACCATACAGACTCAATCGAAGATATAAAGAAAAGGTCAATATAGAGCTAGGCATAATGCTAGATGCATGCATTATAGAACCTATCGAGGAATCTGAATGCATTAGTCCTATGGTAGTGCAAGACAAAAAACTAGTGAAGTCTGTATCTGTCATTACCTGAGGAAGCTAAATGATGTATGCTTGCATGATCCATTTTTTACCCCATTTACAGATGAAGTGTTCGAGAGCGTCGGAGGACAAGAAGTATATTCATTTATTGATGTATTCTTTGGTTACCATCAGATAAGGATTGCAAAGTAATATCAGTACAAAATGACCTTTACGAAAAAATGAGGATTCTTCTAGTACAGGGTAATGCCCTTTGGCCTCAAGAATTCTCCTGCTATATTTTCTAGAATAGTCGTTGTTTCTTTTAAATAGTTCATCCATAAATTTCTTGAAGTATACTTTGATGACTGGATGTATATGGACTAGTAAAAGATCACGTTAAGAGTCTCAGAATGATGCTCGATCGGTGTAGACAGTTCCATATTTATCTTAACCTAAAGAAGTGAATTTTTTGTGCCCATTTTGGCATCTTGTTGGGTCATGTGGTTTGTTGAGATGGAATACTAATGGATCCTTTCAAGATTGCAATTATTGTCAACCTACCACCATCTTCAATAGTTGAGAACTAAATTGGGACATGCGAGGTATTATAAAAATGAATTAGAGGATAAGCAGAGGTTACAACCCTATGGAAAAATTGTTGAAGAAATATGTCAAGTTTCAATGGAATGAGCAATTTCAATAGAGTTTAGATGTTCTTGAAAATAAGATTTTTACAACACCTGTATTGGTATTTTCAGGCTGGAGAAAAAATTTCATGTATATGTCACTGTGTCATCTGTTGCACTTGGCATTGTATTTGCACAACCATGGGAGGGTTATACTGATCAACCTATTGCATTTGATAGTATAAAATTGTTGATGACGGAAAATAATTATACTACTATCGAAAGAGAAGGAATTGCTATGGTAATTTTTCTCCAAAAATTTTGACATTATTTGCTAGGAGGACACTTCAAAATGTATACAAACCATTCTACATTGAAGTATTTGGTCAATAAGCCATTGTTGTGGGGGGATATTTTTCAATGGCTTTTCCTATTCCAAGAATTTTACTCTGAGATTATTGTCAAACCAAGTCAACTAAAATCAAGACCAGACCATATGTCGATATTAGAAATTGGAGAAGAGCTTGTGAGTCTCGACAATAATCTTCTTGATTGACAACTGGTTGGTGGTTAAAATGATTGATATGCACCAAAAGGATTTAGTACACCACATAAGAAGCAATTAATTATAAAAGATGCATATTTCCAGCTGATTGTGGGGTAACTATATAAGATGGGACCGGATGAAATACTTTGTCACTATGTTCTGGAACATGATTAACTGTTGGATTAAATGAAGTGCATGCTCATGTTGTGGGAGGTCACTATGTAGGAAAAGCAACATTGCACAAGCAATTACATGTATGATTGTGGTGGCCTACTATGCATGTAGAATCTCAATATTATTGTCCAATATGTGATATATGTTGGACACACCAAGGACACTGAGAGTGGGGGTGAACAATGTGTAGATTTTGTTACTTTTTCAACATTAACAATCATCATCAGCTTATTCAATATTATGTAGAGTACGTTATTATCATTATATCAATAATTATAGCTCATCATCACATATAATCATACCATCATCACATAGGAAGCATAAAAAAACAAAGTACAGAAGATTTTTATGTGGAAACCCAAGTCCTAGGGGAAAACCACAACATCCTTTATAATAATAGTTTCCAGGATCAGTTGGAAGGAGGCAACAAACCCCTTGTTACAATGATTTCAATTATCCAACTACAACTAGAAGCAGGGTACAACCCCCTTATTTACAGGCTACAACATTAAGGAATCCCTAGATCCCTATATTTCCTTGCCTCGTCCTGCCACCCTGATATCAATATAGAAAGTGTTGAATTGTAACCGCACTGATTCTTCGGACTTGATAACCAACAACTGTACCACACTACACAACAAGTGTAACTACTAACCATTTCTCATCATCTATCGTTGCTGACCACTGCTCATCAACTGTGACTGCTAACCACTGGTCATCAACATTGTCTCATTTCCAACTCTTACTCGGTGGAGAGGACGTGACTAACATCTCACAAACTGGGAAAACTAAGCCCCGTGAACATAATATAAAAATTTCTTTGAAATAAAAAATTCATAAGTATAAACATATGCATAATGAAATGTACATGATGCATACAGCGGAAGCAAATAATTCATTCAACACATTCATGCATTCAACATGTTCATGATAATTTCATAATAATTCATAAGCAAATACAATTGCAGAACTTAAATACACAAGAGTACTTATCTTTGAAAGAAGCTCGTCTCATGACCAGCTATGTCACTGTAACGTTCCACCCAACCATAGGCTAGTGTGCTCTTTAATCTCTCAGCAACACTGCCACCCCCATGCTGGGCATGATATTCCCCGAGGAATAAGGAACACTAGAAAACTTCACCCATAGCTAAGGATACAATTAAAAATTCAGTCAATCCAACACAGTTGGGTTTATCAAACTTACACAGGCAGTGGTTTACACTTAGCCAAATTCACATGAGACACAACCAAGCCAACAGATGGGTTTATCAGGCTACCAGCCAATCCATCCTTCCAGTTGGGTTTATTAGGCTGTCAAGGAGGTGGAAATACTGACTGCTAAGCTAGTGAGCTCAACCCCAGACCTACGAACACCCACACTAGATATAGCCTGATTTCTAAACAATTACACACCCAACACAAGGAAGCATACCCTTCTCTACTACATAGTCCCTCAGGCCATGCCTTCCCTTCCACTGTTATTCATGGCATGCAAAGAAGAAAACCAACCTTCTAGATTGGTCTATGAGGTTCTTCACACACTAGGTTTATCAAGCAATTCTAGACTCTATTTCCATTCCTTCAATCAATTCAAATGCCAAACGTGGATGTACACATAGGGATATCAGTCCTGGGATTTATCAAAACGTGACATAAGCTAAGGGAAACACATGCACATAGTCATTTATGAATTTTTGAGCATTTCCAATGCCAAACGAGTGTTGCAAAGTTACCAAATGAAAAAGGTTTGCTGGTTAATCAAATCCAAGACACTAAAATCGGATTCTGGGCAATCAGATTCAGGAAAAATGACTGGAAATTAAGAGAATACATGAGAGGGGGAAAATCCACACAGGAAAACCAAAAACGTGAAAGGAAACATATTGCCGAACGAGAGAGAAAATTGTCCAGGGTGCAGACTCAGAGGTTTTTCTTATTGCATGAATACAGAATGGGATTCCCCATAATGTTTTTCCCATTCCAAATCATGAGGGAATATGAAATGCCCATGTGTGAGGGAAAAGGTGGACGTTTTGCCCAAGAAAAGCTTTAAAAAAAACATTTTTCCCCCACGTGGGATTCATCCAATTCGAATTTATGCCCGTTCTTTTAACCCCCCCGCCTATCCTTATTAAAATCATGCCCCCATCTCAATTTAGTTGCGTTGACATAGCTGGTTGTAGGTTTTTAATTAATAAATTGCAAATTTATCATGATGTACAAAATAATAATGTGTCGGCTAGCACAAAAATATCATCGGCCCAACTTTAATCGCCAAATCATAAATACTAAATCGATGGTGGGTATTTTTCCTAGCTCCACACCATGATTATTTACATCATTTTATTTAAATGCAAACGGGATCAAAACCGGGGTGTTACATTCCCCTCCCCCTTCAACAGCACTGTCCTCAGTGCTTTACAACATTAACCAAAAATGCTTGCTAGTACTGCCCTCAGCACTCTGTAGATTTGAACAAAAATGGATTTGCCAGTCGCATGGCATCCTCCAGCTCCCACATACCTTCTTCAGAACCGTAGTGCTCCCATTGCACCTTCACCTATCCTATTACTCAGTTCTGGAGCATTGTGACCTTCCTGGCGAGGATGCACATAGGCTTGATTTGGAACTCTCCCTCTGGTTCCACCTGAATCACATCCCAATTTATTACATGGTTAGGATCATGTACATACTTCTTAAGCAAAGAAACATGAAAAACATTATGAGC